>CAUYQG010189163.1:0-22139 GCA_963574415.1 Tarsius wallacei | reverse complement strand
CTTTGGGAGGCCGAGGTGAGTGGATTGCCTGAGCCCGCGGGTTCGAGACCCGCCTGGGCAACTTGGCGAGACCTCATCTCTACAATAAATCAAAAAATCAGCCGGGCGTGGTAGCGCGCGCCTGTAGTTCCAGCTACTTGGAAGGCTGAAGCGGAAGGATCGCCGAAGCCCAGCGTGTCTGAGAGGGGGTGACCGGGAGCGGCCACTGCACTCCAGTCTGGGCGACAGAGTGAGACTCCAACTCAAAAAAAAAAAAAATACTCGCACACACAAAAGATAGTAAACTCCCTCCCAACATGATAAGGCAAGCAATGTTGGGGAGAAGTTGCTTAAACTTTGTATGAAACTTCATTCTTCTTGACCTCTCGCTTTTTTCTCAGCCATGAGGAGTATTGAAGCAGTGTTTGAGGGCCCCAGCTCTTCCTGGGCCTTTCAAGGTACCTGATGCTGTGGAGCAATGTTTCTGCAGCAACAACTCTAAAGAAATGTCATGGAGAAGGCACATGAGTGAAGGCAGAGGTGTAAACACCTACACTCTCCTGCTTTTTTCTCTTCTCGGTACATATTTCAAATTCCAAGGGAAGAGCAAAATTATTCACCTTGGACCAAAATAAAAAATTCATGCCCAACGTCATGGAGATATGGAGATGGCTTGAGTAGAAAAGAAAAAAAAAAAGCCAATTGGGGACCTTTGCTCACACGGCTATAAGCCATGGAATAAATATTAATTGAGGGAGGACGCACTGCAGAAGTAAATGACATGACATGTTCAGAATAATGGCTTTCAATTGCATAGTAATATGCAGTTTATATAGTGCTTTCAAATGTACTGTAACCTTCAAATCTCATCACAACCCAAGATTATGTTATTAAAATTTAGAAAAGCCAGAACTACAACCCAAACCTTTTAACCCAGTAACCTAAGCCCAGTAAACTTTCTACTGCAGAATGCTGAATTCTTTCTTCTTCCTCTACTTCCTTCTTTAGACAACTATCTTCTTTACATTTAGATTGGTAGCATGATTGGAGCTGGAGAAAAACCATGGCTGAAGGTTGGTAGTATCATTCCTTCAAGTCCGCTTCCTGAGATTCCAGACGTTGGGCTTGTCACTTAACCTGCTGAACGTATACGTCTTTAACTTTTCTGAGATTAAGTTTCCACGTACAAAATAGAGGTATTGCCTCTCATGCCTAAATCATAGGCATCTTTCCAAAAGATACCTGTACACGCATGTTTGTTGCAGCTTGATTCACCATAGCGAAAACATGGAATCAACCATGTTGCCCACTGAAGCTGAACTGGATTTTTAAAATGTGGTACATATACACAATGGAATATTATGCAGACATAAAGAAGGACAAACATGTGGCCTTTGCAGCAACTTGGATGGATTTAGAGTCAATCATACTCAGTGAGCTATCACAGAGACAAAGAACAGAGTACCATATGTTCTCACTCATAAGCAGACCTTGAACAATTATTGTAATACTATAAGAAAGGGGTTGGCAGTAGTGGGGAACTGCCAGGGGAGGGGGTTGGGATTGGCAGTTGAGGGAAACTGCCAGGGGAGGGAGGGGCACATCTCATCAACAAGGATAACCCTGAATCGTACCCCACATCTTTAAAATAAATTTTTTTTTAAAGTTTGGGTAATGAAAGGAAGAGAAAATAGTCTTTGATGAGAGTGTCAACAATGGGGCCACAGAGGCCCGGATCACATCATGAGAAACCCCATTTGGGAAAAGTGGCACAAATGGAAGAAGTTGTTTTCTTGTTTTCCCTTCTTGTAACATTTGGAGGCAGCAGAAAGGGGGAATATGAACACTGAGAAGAGAAAGAACATTGAGAAACGCTTCGCTATCCCCTGCTAGATTACAGCTAGCGTCATTATAGAATTAGCAGCTATTTAACACTGAGTCGGAGTCTTACTCTGTTGCCCAGGCTGGGGTGCAGTAGCACACTCATGGCCACTGCAGCCTCGACCTGCTGGGCTCAGAAGAACCTTCAGCCTCAGCCTTCCAAGTAGCTGGAACTATAGGTGTGTGCCACCATGCCCAACTAAATTTTTTTAATCTATTTATTGGAGAGACAAGGTCTCGCCATGTTGCTGAGGTTGGTCTCAAACTCCTGAGCTCAGGCAATCCTCTCACCTCTGCCTCCCAAAGTGCTGAGATTACAGACATGAGCCATCGTGCCCAGCCTTGATATTTAACATTGACTTTTGTTTGTTTGTTTACCAGATTGTATTTTCATCATTAATTGAGGCCAATCAATCTGATTGAAGTATTAGGAGCAAAGTGGTTATTTTGATAACAAACTTAAAAAATAAAATATTACACTTTTCAAATTTGCTCAGGACCGTTCTAGTAAACGACTGGGACAAGTCACACCATTCTAGAAAAGTTGCACTCACAATTCCGTAAAGGGAGTTTAAAAAGGAAGAAAAAGATACTCCTTGTGCCGGCTCGGTGGCTCAGCCTGTAATCCCACGCCTTGGGAGGCTGAAGTGAGTAGATTGCCTGAGCCCGCGGGTTCGAGACCCACCTGGGCAACTTGGCGAGACCTCATCTCTACAATAAATCAAAAAAACTAGCCGAGAGTGGTAGCACACACCTGTACTTCCAGCTACTTGGAAGGCTGAGGCGGAAGGATCACCTGAGCCCAGCAGGTTGAGGCTGCGGTGGCTGGGAGCAGCCACTGTACTCCAGTCTGGGTGACAGAGTGAGACTCCAACTCAAAAAAAAAAAAAAAAAAAAAAAAAAGATACTCCTTGTGATTCCCTAAAGAAATTCTCTAAAAAGTTTAGTTATTTGAAGAAGGTAAATGAGTTATTTAACATTTTATAATACTATCAAAAGATCACTCATCTTTTCAAATTGTTTGCATTTCTGCCTTTAATTTTGTCAAAGAATCGTATGATTAATGTGGTAATGATGAACAGGAGATTTTTTTTTTTAAGTTTCACTTTCCAGCTACTAAATTTTTTAGGGGATTCACATTTAAAGACTGACTGGTATATGTTTTTTTAATATTCTTTAAGGTACTTGAATACTAATGTCACAGCCGCCTATCTCTTTTCCTAGTTTCAAGTCCTCCATCCCTTCTTCTCCATCATTCAGATGCTATAAGAATCATCCTTCTGCACAAATCTGATGATATCACACTCTCCCACTTAAGACTGTGCAATAGCCCCTCCCTGCTTACACAATAAATTACACAGAAGTTCAAGATGTTTATTTGTTGTATTTTTCTTTCCGTATCACATTCCAGCAATACCAAGCCATGCAGTTACCTTCATTCTTTCAAACTTTCATCCTTTTTCTTCTTTCAGTACTTGAAATGACTTTTCCTCCTTTATTTTGTAAAGTCTTCCTTATCTTTCAAAGCCTACTACATTCATCTGTTGACACTCTTCCTTTCTGTTCCACGACTTGTATACATTGGGCTTACTCATATGATTGCTCTTATCAAACTGTATTTGAACATACTGGCACAGTAAATTACAGTCTAGATTATGGGCTGTTGAAAACAGAATGCTTGTTTATTTTTGTATCCCCAGTCCTGGCTCTATACATTACCGAGTTTATAACCAGAAAGCCAAGTTTAGCAAAAATGGAATTGATTTAGAATAAGATAGACTCAACCTCCCCGCCGGCGGCAATGCCTGCTGATGTTTGCCAGAGTTTGGTTTGTAAGTTAGATGAATACAGGCAGTCATTAATTTGCAGAAGGTTGACATTCTCTGAATGTTTCAGACTTCTGCTGTAATCTCCTTCCTCTAGAGCCCTGTCATGCCAAAGATTAAGTAATTTTTTTTTGGAGGGGGGGAGGTGGA
Organism: Tarsius wallacei; assembly: GCA_963574415.1. Lineage (NCBI taxonomy): Eukaryota > Metazoa > Chordata > Mammalia > Primates > Tarsiidae > Tarsius > Tarsius wallacei. Next base: position 18,303 of record CAUYQG010189163.1, on the reverse strand, counting down.
ATTAGGATGACAGAAAATTTACAAAGAATAAAAAATAAGGCCATCAGTGGACCTTCTCAATGATTTCAGCGTTAAAATTATGGAATGAAAACAGTTTTCCAAAATATCCCTCCGGAAATAAACAATGCTTGTCTTTTTCCATGCCATAGCAACAAGTGGACAGTGGTGATGACATTCTTTGGTTTGGGTCACTTCTAACCATGCTTTAATCTGGCATTGTCAGGTGGCTGTTTGGGGATGGTCTCCTGACTACACTGTTAGGATTTCTGATGATACAAGCTTGTTTTATATTTCCATAAGATGAATTGAAGGTTTAATGACTTTCCCGTTTCTTTTTCAGGACTTGGTTTTATACATTAGTATAGATATATTTTCCTTATTGTTTTCATCTAGTTTGTCAAATTAAAATAACATCTCAAAAATCACTGATTACTGGAGACCCTCAAAGCCTCTTGAAGTATTTGTGCAGATATAAGATGACATAACACCTGCATCAATTAGGTCTACTTATACCTGTAGATATTTTCAGATGAACTAAACTGTATAAATATTAAAATGCTTCCATCGTCTCACCCTAATTTCAATAATTAACTTCCTATGATCAAATGGCTTTTAGAGCATAGCAATCAGGCATCCTAAACAATAAACACTTCCTAATAAATGATCTCAATTAAAGTATTTAGAATATATGGCAAACATGAAAGAAATATTAGTTGACATACATCAGTCATCATAGGAAGTATGGGTAACAGATACAACACACTGTGTTATATTTTCCTGTGTTGTTCTCATTTATCATAAGAAGTCAATTTAAAAAGGAGTTTTATGCTTTTGTGATTCAGGAAGACTTTGTCATCTTTTAGCAAAATGTTATAAAAATCGAAGCTAGATTAAAAGTGAGAACACTAGTTAATGAATATGCAAACGAAGGTCAAATGGAACTTTGTGGATCAACTTATGATTTAAAACAATAACAACTAAACCCATGGCTTGTTTCAGGAGGTTTCTGAATGTTGCTGTATCTTCAAAAGGTTTGACTATCTTTTAAATACCTACTATATACAATAGTCGCTATTCTCAAGGTGCCTCTGATGCACAGAGGAAAAGACTATGAAATATGCAAGACTCAATTAATGTGTCAGAAACATGGTCCAGATAAGTAGAACAGGAGTTTTAAGGAAGCAGAAGTCATTTAGAATTAGGATTATCTGGGGCCAATTAAAGGGTCAATGAACTTTTTTGGCAAGTGGAGTAGTAGAGTGTATTCCTGAATGGGCATAAGGGGAATTATGGTAAAAGCTACAAGCTGCAAAAGTCTGAGGGAATGCCTAGACTTGCTAACATAGAATACCAGGTCGATTTTACAGAAACTGAAGGAAGAATGTGTTTTTAGCAGTCAGGCGCAGAGCAAACTAAGTCGGTATAGACTTAAGCATGCATTTCTCATCAGAAACACAGTGAGTGACCTGGTAGTTTCTGTTGTTTTCAGTTACTTTATTACTTTTTTCCCCTAACTAGAATTATTATGACTTTATTATTTTTATGTTCCCTAACTAGAATAGAAAGAGGGTGATTACTAATCTGATTGCTTTGAAAGGATCAAAAAACAATGGTATGAGATAAACAAAAGGAATTCATTGATCTTAACTACATTTATGCAATTTTACCTTTTAAAGAAATTATAAGTTTATTTTTTAATGTTTTGCTTTTTCTATGAGTCACATTTTTCCTTTGGTGCAGTTCAGCTTACTGGATTTGCGAGTAAACAGACACTTTCAGATTCTTTTAGCTACACACTGGAAGAATACATTAAAACTTTTTGGTCTGTTCATAGTCAGCAGAGGCTGGTTTTTGCCTTGCCAATAACTTGATTTAATAGCAACAAGAGAAAATAGATAGAAAAACAGGAATATGGTAAAAGAAGGAAAGAAAGAGTGTGGTTTTTCTTCAAATGCTTCAAAAAAGAGTTCTTCGCACTGACTTATACGTCTGCTTGCGAGGAAAAAGACCTACCAGCCATTGTGTGGTCTCCTTTGATACTTAGAACTGCCCAAAATACCTCATTCAATTCATTAGATGACTTCATTTCAGAAATCATGCTTTTTACTGAAATCTGAAAGCAGAGAAGTCCGGAACTGGCTTTACAAAGAGATGAAATGGTTTATGCAAGAATAGCTCAAAAAGAACGTGGGGAGTTTTTGAATTGCTTGTGGCTTCGTCGACAGTGATATATGAATAGTTGGAGGCATATCTTTCTAGATTAGAGCTGGTCAGCAAGTGAGAAACTTTTTTAGCAAAATGTCTCAAGTCATGATCAATTCCTTGAGATGTAACAGTACTTTAGTATGGCTATCAGTGGACATCTATTTAGTACCTACTATCTACAAGGCCTGACATCATATGTGTTCAAGTATAAGCCTGTGTTTACTTTGTTTCTTTACAACAGATAGCGACACATTCATTATGTCTGCATTTGTTTCCATTCCAGAGTGAACTTAATGTCATATGAGTCCACAGCCTGTAAAATTCAGCCAACATATAGAAATAGACACTGATGCTAAAATTCCTTTCCAAGATTGTGAAACTGTTCTGATGTTTTACTCAAAGAGCAACCTTTACAGCATTTCCACAACCGTGTCTGACTAAACAAGGAGGCTGTGCATTTGTAATTAAGCATGTGCACGGAAAACACAAAGTACCCAATTACCTATGTGCTCCTTGGAAGCCCATTAACAACTCAAATGCTTCCTGAGATTCACTGCCCTTTTAACTAAGAGGAAAGCCACCTGTCTCCCCTGGGACGGCTGGGATGTCTGAAATAGCTGAATGTTTGCTTTCGGGCTAAATGCTTCTCCTGCTCACTGGTTTAGCTATTGATTGTGTGTTAGCTTAGGACGACTTTGCCCTGGGACTTCTCCCAAGGATTATAATCTATCTAACATTTATTCAGCAGAGCCGATGCTCATCGTCCTTAGGGCTTCCTGAGTGGTTTCTGACTGATTGACCTTGTGTTTCTTTTGAGAAACTACCAGAGTATAAGCACAAGGGATATTAATACTATCCCTAGTTTAAATATCCTTTCAATGCCTCTATGCAACTGCTCTCTTAGAGTAAGTGACACCATGCCCTTAAACATGTAGTTTCTTTAAAACTATAAAAATGTCTTGATCAGTTGCAGCAAATTTAACAATACAAAGATTAAAGAGTAAAACTAAGTCCCAAGACTTCCAGTATAAACATGGAAGAGGAATATAGTAACTTCTTTCTTTGTACACATCACACAAAAGCAACAAGATAAATTTTAAAAAATAACTCTCTATTTTCACTGAGATTTGAAGGCACATATCAATCACAGACTGTAGGGCTCTCACAGAAGCCACATGAAGTATAATAGAAGCCTCAAAAGGAAGTGAACGGGATGACAGTACAACTGCCAAGGAAATGCCAGGGAAAGTACACCTCCTGAAGACATAAAACAGACGTGAAAATGAAAAAAAAATCATCATTTGCATCGAAGAAGAGTCGTGGGATCCAGAAAGAGTTGGTAGAGACCTAGCAGAAACTGTCTCGGAAGAAAGCACACCAGACCTGCAGAGAACAGTGGAACAACCCAGAGATGCGGATTTTAGCACAGACAACAAACACATCATGCCATCCTTGAATGAAACGCCTACAAATAACTGGGCCAGGAAATCCTTGGTGAACAATAGAGAAGTTGTAAAAGAATCAATGTAAAAATACTAACAGAATCCTTAGCTAGGATAATTATGCCATAAAACAGAAAATTCAGGGAGGCCTATCATAATCCTGAAAGATGAAAATTCTAAAAAAGAAATTACGAAAAAATAATTTGACTTCTTTAAAAAGTATTTATTTGCATTTTTATTTTTTTATTTTTTTATTTTTTGGAGTTGGAGTTTCACTCAACCACCCAGACTGGAGTGCACTGACCGCTCCCGGCCACCGCAGCCTTGACCTGCTGGGCTCCGGCGATCCTTCTGCCTCAGCCTTCCAAGTGGCTGGAACTACAGGCACACGCTACCATGCCTGGCTAATTTTTTGATTTATTGTAGAGATGAGGTCTCGCCAAGTTGCCCAGGCGGGTCTTGAACCCGCGGGCTCAGGCAATCCACTCACCTCAGCCTCCCAAGGAGCGGGATTACAGGCTGAGCCACCGAGCCCGGCCTATTTGCATTTTTAAAAGAGGAATTACTGGAGAAACATAACAATCTGACAGAACACTTCATAGACCAGTGTACACAATAACATGGTCAATTATAACATACATTTTTGCAAGCATAAACACTCAGATTAATGACAGTCACATTGGTATAACAATTATAAGCAGATGAGTTATACTTATAAAGAAATAAGTCAAAACGTGAAATGCACAAACACATCATACTATAATTGAGAATTGTGTGAACCCAGTTTTATAACCAGGGTTATCTGATCTAGTATGATAGACAACCTGTGTTTTTTGACAAGATCGATAAAAAATACAATAAGTCTCTACTGCATAAGCAGTCACTCAAAGAGCTGAGATCTCAAAGTACTTTGTCTTTCACAAATCCAGATGTGTGAAAAGAACATCTCTTTATTTATTAAGGAAGTTTCAGCGTTTTCACTTTGAGAACCAGGGCAGCTGACAGTGTACTTCTGAAGCTAAAAGCCTCAGGACCTGAGGAGTCCAAAGAACAGTGAGCTTAGAATTCCAATGTTCAAGGCAGGAGGACAAAAGTCTGTCCCAGCTCTCAGAGAAAGACCAATTAGCTTTATTTGTTGGTACCAGACACCACATGATTGGATGGAGCCCACCAACGTTGAGAACAGGTCTTCCCACCTAGTCCACTGAGACTGACACACTAATTTCCCCTGGAAACACCCACACAGACACATCAGAAATGATGCTTTGCCAGGTTTCTGGGTATCACTCCAGTAAAGTTGACACCTAAAATTAAGTCCACAAATTCACCCCTTGTCAACTTGACACCCATAAGCATCTCGTCAAACTCTACTTCCAAATAAAGGCAATAAAAAGATAATAGTTCCCCCTAACATAATGTAATTATCCTGTGATTGTGATTTTCCAAATTTTAAATATTTTTAGGGATTTAGACTTAAGGGATAACATTCAGCGTAATGCATTTGAGATTGTGTGTTTTGGGATTATGATCCAAACCCAAAATTCAGACCAAACATTTTACCATGACCCCAAAAAAGTAACAAAACAATTGTTTCAATAAAAGAATACCAAAAAAAAATTGAAATTCAAGAACTAAGACCAAAAAAAATGGTGAGGCAACAGTAATTTATTAAAATCTATAGAATACAGTATAGAAATAAAAAGTTAAAATACACAAGAACAAGATAGAATGGGCAATATGGAAGACATTATAATTAATATAGACTATAGAAAAGAGAATAAAATTAAAAAATTGGATTACAAAATGTTATACACAAACAGTACGCAAATGTACACAATATTTGCATAGTTGTTTTTCTGAAAGAAAAGCAAAATGCTTAAAAATTATTAGAGGAACATAAAACACTTAATGAAAGCAGTGTGATATTTTTCTGCATTTTATGTTTATGGTGCTTGTCGGTTTTGATCATTTTGCAGTGTGTTGTGGTGTTTTTCTCTGATCACATAAACATTCACTTTGTACCTAACTTCATACTTAAAGTTGTATGTTTTGTGCTAAATCAGGCCCCCAGTATGATCTTCCGCTGACCCAACTCCTGGATCAGCCTCTGGCTCACTGTGTTTCCCCCTTTAAGAGAATATAAATACGAGAGGCATGTCTTTAATCATTCTTAATCATCCTCTGAAATCACTCTGTAATGAAAAGCTATGGGCTAGGGACAGGATAATTTCACAAAGCAAACATGATGTTGTCTCTTTAGGGAGTTCCAAAGGAAACAGCAGATTATGGGAATGATTGTGATTTTTCTGTCATTGATTCACATAATAACAAATGCTTACTGAAGTCCTGCTTTGCAATACCTCGTGAATCTCAGCAGCGGAGAGGAAGAGAAGAGCCAGATTCTCCGTGTCTCTGAGCTTCATGGAGCTTGCCTCCGGGAAAGGTGGGACTCCAAGAAAGAATTACACAGCTCTGATATTTCACCAGTGTACACACCAATAAAGAAGAGCCAGCTGATAGCTGATTAAAATCCATACATACCGGTTGGTAAAATGGAAAAGTAACTGCCATCCCAAGGTGTCCTCTTCTACCCAGCAGCTATAAAAGTAAAACCAGATAGATTCAGGTCTCCGGTACCCAGGTCCAGGTCTATCTACTTCTGTTTTGTTGGGTTGATGTGAATACCACTTGGTCTCCCTAAAATCTTGTCTCCTCAGTTGGCCCTATCATTAGATCCAAGGGAGACAAAATGATACAGACATCCTGATCTGTGCGCCCCGCCCCCAACACACACACAGTCTCCAGCCTTCCCTAGAGAATGGGAACACCAGAAAGGAGCAGCAGATGTCTGTGAGCCTATCAGCTGACATTCTTCAGTTACACCCACGCCAAAGGAAGGGACTTGGCAACAAAGATGCCCCTGGTCATTGGTGAGGGCATAGGAATCCCAATGGCCAAAGATTGAAGCTCATCTAGCCTCAGATGCCTGTGGGCAGCCATGGCCAGCCAGCGCTCCCACTGTTCGCTTTGTTAGAGGGAAACCAGGGCCTCCTTGGGACACTGGCTTTGAGAGAACTGAGGAGAAACCCGGAGAGCTGGGGGGTCTGGTGTAATGGGTGCAGCTAGTGGTCTCGGAGGCAACAAGCTCTATGCCCATAGAAAAACACTTTCAAGGGCTTGATTTAAAGATGAGATCTTGGCATGCTGGGGAAAGTCCCCCTTTTCACCATCTCTATTTTTACCTTTTAATGCAACAGGTCTGTTAAAACCCATCAAATATCTGCCCTCTTGACCAATAACAAAATAAATGTGTAAATACAAATGAGGCGAATGGCCAAACTGCTCTATTTCACACCTCTAGCCTGAAGGAATAAGTTGAGTTTAATTAAGTGATGTTGCAATACATAATTTTTGTGACTTAGTCAATAACATAGGTATTCAATATATATCTATCTATCTGCAGGAGGTGCCAAAAATGTATCACATTTTAAGTATGGTGTTCACTCAAAAGATGGCATTAATCAAATGAAAGCTGGCATTACCATGACAGGCAAGACAGTCAAAGACAATGACAGAAGCATGGTTGAGCAAACGTCACACTGCACATTGCTACTGTAATTTAATTCAACTTTGCAAAGCAATGCATGGATAACATCTTTTAAAATGTATACTTATTTTGCCCCCCCCCCGAATAATTGGGGCTAAGAGCACATTAAATGTTGATAATTAGGCAGTAACTGAAAATATTCAGTACCAAGCATACTATCGTTGATGCAAAGAGAACTGCTCTGCTTATTAATACTGTCACTTCATGACCATTATGTTAGTGGGATTGTTATTTAAAGAGTTTGTCTGTTTTCTTATGGCAAGTCATAGTGTCAAAAAAAGAGGGACATTATTTAGCATGTGGCATCTGGTTTGAACAAAAGATCACAAAAATGCCTTCTACAAAAATCACATAATTTGAGCATAATTTAAATGATTCAATGAACAACTAATGCTACAAGTTACTGTTTGGTAATTGATAGTTTACACATACACATATACGTGTGTTAGTATTATATATTTAGAGAACGAGGAATATATTTAAATTTTTGCTTTATGTGTTAATTATATATTGTCTTCTAGGACTGGACAAGTTGTTACAGAATTTGAATATCACCCAGTAATCACACTAACAAATGTGGAATGCTAGATTGGAATTAACATTCCACAGGATGAGTACTGTTCTATGAGCATGTGATAAAGTAAACTTTTCCACATTGGCATGGTCAGGGAGGGCTTTTCTAATGTTATGATTAGTCAGCTACTGTATACGAATGATTAGAAATAAAAGCATCACAGCTCTAACCAAGGCATGTGAAAGGAAGTATGTTGGAAGGGAGCCAGTTGTGTTCAGAGTGCTGAAAGATGGACAGCGGACTAGAGTGAAGGGAATAAAAGAGCACTGTGGGTTGAGGCTTGAGTTACAGTGGGAGGCCAGAGCCCATGGTAGGTATGCTGTAGGCCGGGAAGAAGAATACAGCTTGCATGCATGTCAGAGCCATCAAGGAGATTTTATGAGTGTGGTGAAGTCATTACACTTGAATTTAGAAAATATTAGTCTGACTGTTGTGTAAACAGCAAACTGAGTGACAAGCAACGATGTTGGAAGACCAGTTGTTAGGAAATTTCAGTGGTCCAGGCAAAAGATGTTGATAGCTAAGACTAGGCTATCATTGTAGCAATGGAGCGATGGATGAACGCAAGGGAGATTTAGGAGAATTGGGATGTGTTAGATGCGGAAGATGAGAGACAGGAAGACGAATGCTGGACAAGATAGAAAGATTTGAGTTTCCCTTCGCTCTTGCTGAGTTGGAGCTTCTGATACCAAGCCACATCACAATTCCTTTCCCTTCTCTATGATGGCCTAGGAAAAAATGGAGCCCTCAAAATGTTGCCAAAATCTACTCGGATCTTATCAGAATCACCTGAGGAGCTATCTGGAGACTCAGATTCAATTGGTCTGGGGTCTGGGCGTCTGAGTATCTGTCTGTCTCGCTGCTTCTTTCTTAAAAGAATGTCTTTAAAAGCTTTTGAGGGGATTCTGATGTACAGCCAGATTGAGAACTACAGATTTAGTGAGACGTGGAGCTGGGCTGAATTACAGAGTTGTAATAGAAATGAAATAGGCAGCAAAGTAGAGATCTGTTACGGGTTGTTAGACATATTGCAAAGTCTTTGTAAAAATGCTATTTTCTCTACTCTATTTTTAGATTATATTCAGTTCTTCATTGCTTTAAAAAAAAAACCTTCCAGAGGTAAGAGACTTAATTTAATTCACTGAGGATAGAATGCATTTTAGAATTGCTATTGAATCACTAAAATCTCACTTATTTGATTGCCCCCTTTTTTTAGGCATAGAGATAATTTTAATTGGATTAAATCTGATTGGCTCAGTTTTTTTAATATTGGTAGTTTGTGGGTTGGTAGTATTTCAAAAATAGTGGTGTCAACCACAGTCAAAACTAAGTTACAGATCAGATGGTAGATTTGAAGAAGGGAAGTGTGTGTGTGTATGTGTGTGTGTGTGTGTGTGTATGAGAGGGAGAGAATATATAAATGACTCATCTATTAGCAAAGACTGGGGAGACTATAATATCTCTGAACCTCAGAAGCTAAGTATTTAAAAGTGGCATTTTTTTCACATATGGATGGCACTTATCAATGTATTCTCTCTGTATATCTTAAGGCATTATTTGAATAGATAGAATAGACTATCAGTCTTCAAATCATAAGAAACTCTCCTGGAATTTGTAACCAGTTATAGGTAGTTTCAGTACCAATGTGTCTTTCAGCAAATACTTAGAGATTATAAAGTCTGCAAAAATAATTATAAAAATATTCACTGTCCTGTGACAGGTAAAAATAGATGACCCTGTTCTGGAGATGTTAAGATGCAGAAGGCAGCCAGGCTCGGTGGCTCAGCCTGTAATCCCGTGCCTTGGGAGGCTGAGGTGAGTGAATTGCCTGAGCCTGCGGGTTCGAGACCCGCCTGGGCAACTTGGCAAGACCTCATCTCTACAATAAATAAATAAAAAAATTAGCCAGGCGTGGTAGCGCACGCCTGTAGTTCAGCTACTCGGAAGGCTGAGGCAGAAGGATCGCCGGAGCCCAGGAGGTCGAGGCTGCAGTGGCCGGAAGCAGCCACTGCACTCCAGTCTGGGCCACAGAGTGAGACTCCAACTAAAAAAAAAAAAAGATGCAGAAGCATAGTCTGTGCTCTCAGAAATCTTAAAGAAAGACAAACAATAACTAAATAACCTAAATAAAATAATTGAACTTATGGAGTGGCATGTAAGATGGAAAACCTGCAGATAACCAGTACAGTTTTGTGCTTCCTAGTCTAAAAACGTGAAAAAGAAAGATATAGCAAGACAGACTTCACAGATTGGGGAAACTTGACTTCTCTCCTGCATGGAGAAGGAAGAGAAAAACCATATGAGGATAACACTAAGAGTTCGTGAATTCTAAGCGTTGGAACAAGTGATTTTTATACATGATATCATTAGTACCCACAAACATTTTTTTGAGGGAATATTATTAACTCTGTTTTATAGCTGAGAAAAATGAGACTTTCTGTCCAATAGAAATATAAAATAAGCCACAAATGCTAGCCATGTATGTAATTTTACATTTTCTGGTAATAATTTTTAAAAAGGAAAAGGAAATAAGTAAGACTAAACAATGTCACAAAATTCAATATATCTATAATCCATATGATATGGATCAAATATGAGCATTCCAACATGTATTGAATATAAAAACAAGTTGCTAGCATGTTTTACTTTTTTTTTTTTTTTTGGACTAAGGCTGCAAATGGTTTTTATGTTTCTAGAATATCCCAATGTGGACTAACTAGATTTGAAATGCCCGGTAGCCATAAGTGATTAGTGGCTAGCACAACTCAGAGATTTTAAATAAGTTGTCCAAGATTTATCTTCTGGAATAAGGAAAAGCTGAAATTCAAACTCAGCACATGAGCTATAAAGTACTATCCTGTGATGTTTAGGAAGATACTATCTTAGATTCATATTTCTAACTTGAGATGGTCTTATTCATACAGATTTTTTAAATTAAAGAATATATATGCTCAATTTACAAGCAAAGAAATAGTCTTTAAAATGTTAAGAAAAATCCTGAAGGATTCATAATTAGTAATTAATATAATCAGTTATTGAACCCACATCTGTCTAATTTCAAAGCCCATATTTTTAACCTATATCTGTCTAGTTCCAAAGTTCATATTTTAACTACATCACCAGTGAATAACTAGATTCATCAAAAAGGGAATTCAAAGGAAAGTTAGACCCCTCCCCCCATGGATATAATAGATGATAATTACAAACAAAAGAGGGCCTCCTTGGAACTAAGTACCCGTCTCCGATTTTTAAAAATTGCCTATGCCTTTCACTATCTTTAAAACTGAATCAATAACTCCTGCCACTACCACACTCACAACAAAAAATTAACAGGTATAGCCTGCTATAGAACTCATGATGTCCTAGGTCTTCTATTGGCAAACAGCTATAAAAGGCATGTAATAAGCACCTAAGGGCCATGTCCGGTATTTAGGTTACACACATGTGCTAGGAATACACCAGCCCTTGAGCGTGATGCCACAGCAATGATACAGCCTTCTGGGAAATACCAGAGGACAGGGGTAGCCTCAGGCAACAAGGAGGTGGGAGGTGACCCTAATGCTTTATCATTAATGGCCTAGAAGTTTTCACGTTCTGGTGTCTTGGGTTTTAAATTAAATGTCAAATACAATTTGCCATTGAAAATGTGAAGTGTGCAACTGTCCTGAGAGACTCTCAGAGCTCAGCCTTCTAATTGGCGGCCTCATAATTCTGAACAGACATAGTTAGTTAAAGACTATTATTTGGTGCATTGTCACACCAGTCTGGAGAAATCTGTGGGTTTTTACCTCTTACGCTTTGACTCTGCAGTAAAATGTTGAGAGGTATTTAAAATATGCGGTGTTCGATGTAGTCTCAAATACAGTGGAGCTGATAAACTCTTCCCTTCGGGATCATGCCATCATTGATGGCCTTATCTCGCTGACATTTAGTCTATAATATCAGAAAATCTGTGAAAGGGAGAAGCAGCATTTATTCTACTTATAAGAGATTATTTAGTTTTTTCTTCTTTTCCCCCTGCTGACAAGGGTCTGTTTTAATAACAGGACTAATAATAGGATTCCCAATCCACTTTAATGTGCTGGCATTATATCTTTCTGTACTGTCTGTTTATTAGTGCTAATTATGAGGTATGTTTAAGTCCAAAAATGCAGGCTCAAACACGAAGACATCATTTTTACTGCCGGTTTTAATTAGAAACCTAAGGAAACATGTACAATTAAATATGCCCATAAAAATAATAGATACATTCCTATAATGCTACTCAATCCGTTGCACCATTAATATCATTCAGCATGGCAGTTTTAAAAATGCATTGGAATAAGCCAAGTAGAAAATGGCAAAGAAGGAGATTGCTAGCATTTAAACTACCGTTATCGTTTTAAACAGTGAGTACTGCTCTAAGTAGCTGCAACAGTAGCTGTTTTGTTTTGCAAAAAGGTTTTAAAGTTAATTGTTTGCCCATTTCATGTACCTTTTGCTTCTAAGAAAAGTTAGTCTTGTTCTAAAAGTACACAGCTTTAGAATAAAATTAATTTAACTTCAGAAATTTATAGCGGCAAATAAAATCTTTAAAGGAGATATCAGTGTGTTTAAATGTCCCTGTTGTCAGAAAGTGACTTATTTCACTTATTTCACTATCTGGCAAGCCTCCTCCTCCATGGAGTCCTAAACCCACGTCAGCCTGAAACAATTGATTTAGGTTGACTTGTGGGCTGTGATGAGGGTCATACCACCTAGGGTGTAGGGGCCAGGCAGCAAGTCTAACTGGTAGGATGTCATATGAGGTATAAAGCCAGGAAACACTGCTCCTCCCTTTAATCCCAACCTACTGAATACAATAAAGACAAACTCTCAAATGTGCTTTACTTCCAAAGCATTGTCACACATATAATTTTATTTAAACTCATCTACAGTTTGATGGGATGGGGAAGCATAAAGCCAGTTTATAGGTAAAAAATGTCTCCATGACTTGTCTAGCCTCATAATACCTACATTAAAAAGCCTTATGAGATATGTTGTTTTGTTCATAAATAACTTGAACTTCTTACCAGCTTTAGTCTAAATGATCATAAATTCTAAATTGATAAGTTTGAAATTAAGTTTTAATCACAGTGTTATAGTTAATTCCAAAGTGAAATACAATTTTATGTTGCTAGTTGATATGTAAATGCTATTATAAGATTGTTTATGGCATAATTTCACCGTTTAGCATTGTTTGGTAATATTAAAAAGATAAGCCTACAAATCTATAAGTTTTTTGAGTTAGAAACTGAAATGCTAGATTTTAAGTAAAGACCAGGTTTTATTATATTTTCCCTGTGGCCCAAATGATAGTTGTACTGTTTTTGAGCTATTTCTTGACTTCTCTCTAAACATTAATAATTGTTATTGAATACTTAAGCCTATGTTAAAACAGAAAACTAGACTCTGATCAAAAATTTTTTTGAATGCCTAAAATACCACTAGCTTTTTTCATCTCATTTGAGTATCACAAAAATGTATCCAATAAAATTTTTGCTAATTATCTTTCACTTACAGATGAGAAAGCTAAGTGTCAGAGTAGTTAAAAATCTTGAACAATATCACACAACCAGTCAGATGTCCAGCTGAGACATAAAACTCTTGTCTGTTCTCCCAAATCTCACGTTCTTTGCATAATATTACAAATGTCTCCCATGCGATAGTTAATTTAGCAAAACTATTAAAATGGTCTACAATCTTGAAGGCACTGAGTTCAACGTAAAAAAACTTATGCCATATATGTAGATCATTTCTTCACCTCTTGCGGCACACTTCTAATCATTAATGAAACTTGTTGATTTAGTGATTTTTATCTAGGATTCTCATTTTTGCAATATATTTTAAATCTTAGCTGCTCTTCTGTGAAAGTGTTGAGGTGCATACAATACATTCAGAGATGGTGAACTTGCTTCAGTACGGATTCTTCTTTCTCCTGAGTCATCCAAGAAAATGTGAACAAATCCCACCAGGTCTCTCCTCAGCAAACTTTACCCTTGACTGAACTGGCCGCCTTTGATGGATGTTATGGGAGACAGATTATACAGACAAGATATCAGTTGAATAAGAAGCTTCCATATTGGGAAAATTTACAGGAGTAAGCACAGCACAGAAAAATGCCTAAGAACTAGAGCCGATTAAACATGTGCTGAGTATTCAAGACCAAGACAAAGAAAGCAAAAAAAGCATGCAATAGACGTTTGACGTTAAGAGGTGTGTTAGTGCTTGCTTTGTCGACAATTTGAAGATGCATCCATCAAATGCGATCATTTATTGGGTGTCTGCCTGTGCAAGAAACTTTGCTGGGCACATGGAAGACAAGGGTAGACAAGATATGGCTGAGACCTTTCAGATGTCCACAAGGTTAGATTAGGAGACAAACTCATAATTGCTGGACTGTGATAATACTGATGAGAACGGGGATATAAGCAAACTGAGAAAAAGGCGCAACAAAGTGTTAGATTAGTGTGAAGGTCTAGGAATGTTTATTGAAAGCAATGGGACTTGAAATATAGAGAAGAAACAGACTGAGTGCTAAAGAAAGTTTAGTCATGAGAAGGAGAAGGGACCAAGTAGCATTGTGAGCTTAGAAAGCGACAGGCAACCCTCAGCGACTAAAAGCAACCTGAGAGAAGGAACTGTGTGTCTTTCTCTCTGTTATTTCTGCCTAGCACAGAACTTGGTATGTGATAGTTGCTCGGGTACTTATATCCATATTCTAGAAATTACTCAGTCCTTAAGCTGGAAGATTGATTGATTGATTGATTGATTGATTTTTTCAGTTGGAGTCTCACTCTGTCACCCAGGCTTGAGTGCAGTAGTATGTTCACAGCCACTGCAGCCTTGACCTGCAGGACTCCGGTGACCCTTCCGCCTCAGCCTTCCAAGTAGCTGGAACTACAGACACACGTCACCATGCCCAGCTAATTTTTTTAAATTATTATTATTGTAGAGATGAGGTCTTGCCAAGTTGCCCAGGCTGGTCTTGAACCCGTGGGCTCAAGCAATCCTCTCACCTCAGCCTCCCAAAGTGCTGGGATCATAGGCGTGAACCACCGCACCTGGCAAAATATTTTTAATACTACCTTGACCATTCCATACGTTACCTCGCCTGCCGACTTAGTGAGAGTCAAACATTTCAACAGTGATGGCCAATCTGTGCATTTATGCATTCAGTGCATGTTAACTGAGCACTTACTATTCTCTAGACACCATGCTGGGAGCCAGGAGATACAGGGATGTGTCCGATAGAGGGTGACAAGCGCTGTCATCAAGGCATGTCCTGGCTGCGTGGGCTCAGAGTTCAGGGCATACCTGTCGGTGCCAGCAGCAGTGCAAAGGCTTCCCAGTTCATAAGATGAGGTGCAAGCCAAGTCCCACCCTCCTTTTCTTTCTGGGCACACTACTGGACTATATTTTCTGGCCCCTGGCAACTCTTGATACTGCCACATTCATGACCAGGTCTTTCTTTTTTTGAGTCAGAGTCTCACTCTGTTGCCCAGGCTGGAGTTCACACTCATGGCCACCGCAGCCTAGACCTTCTGGGCTCAGGTGATCCTTCCGCCTCAGCCTTCCAAATAGCTGGAACTACAGCCATGCACTACACGCCCAACTAATTTTTTTATTATAGGGACGAGGTCTCACCAAGTTGCCCAGCTGGTCTCAAACCCCTGAGCTCAGGCAATCCTCTCACCTTGGCCTTCCAAAGTGATGGGATTACAGGCTTGAGACACTGCACCTGGCCATCACCAGGTCTTTCTTCCTGGACAGATGAAGAGGTGATGTCCCTGTGGCAGGTCCCTCATGATTTCCTCTGCCTTCCAAGCAAAGAGACTGCAGGTGGCCAAAGCCAGCCTTTCCTTACCTTTCTGACCTCATCACCCTATCTTCTATCCCTTGCTAGCGCACACATGGATTCAGCAAATGTCGGGAGGGTTCCTAGTATGGGCCAGGTACTATGTTGGGTCCCACTGCATTCCCTTACATCCTCAAAAGCTCCACATCAGGGAGTGGTGCCTTCTCCATCCAGTGGGTCCCTGTCCCTAGTCCTGGCATCCCAGCCTAGATCAAGGGCTGAGCCTCTGACCCCGACACCCCTGCCTTGCACTGGCACTCCAAGGCATTGTGTCAATGAGCTGTGTGAGGTGCATAAGGGAAGGAGAGAACAAGAAGTGCCTCGTCATGGGATGTCCTGATCTGCAGAACAGAAAACCTAGACTTTGAGTAGGGAGACACAGGCTTGAGTACAAGAACTGTGCCCAACCAACTAACAAACTCTATGAATTCAGATACACTCTTCTGAGCTTTGTTATAAAGCAAGCTGAGTAGGATAGATCTTTGAGTTCCCTTTCAGCTCTGACATTCTGATGCTTTCTATGCAAATCCCTAATTCCTGGATAAAACTTCTCATCTATTCTAATCTAGTAAATTCTTTTAAAAATTTTTTTTTAGAGGGAGAAGTAAGGAAAAAGAGTTTATCCAGTCTTCCCTATAACAAAAACATCTGTTGGCAACACACAGCCCGAAGCTGAAAACCAATTGCTAGGGGTTATAATTTCAGAATATCCTAAGATTCTTCCTTGTCCATGACCTGATTGCCTTTAGACTCAGACTAATCTTGTCCAGACTCAAGCTCCAGGCTAATTGTTAGGACTGGCTTGAATTATTCATGGAATGTCTGCACTGGAAGTTTAGAGGATATTCTTTGTGAATGTATTTATCACACCACATCTTCAGAACTCTTAACGAGCGGTTTGCGTAGGCAAGTCCCTCACTTTCCTGGGGTCTCTGCTTCTTCACCTGTGAACGGGGAGGAGCGTTCCTCCCTTGTCTTCGGCTCTCGTTGTCTTTGATTCTGTGACTGCAGGTGCCCCTGCCTGAGATTCTACATGCAGCTAGCTCATCACCAGCAACAAACCACGCAGACAGAAAAAAAACTGAAGGATGCCAGCCGATGATTAAACACAAAAGGATTTATGCAATTAGCAAAAGATGTTGATCACACGACATGTGATTCTAATTGCAGTGCATGCAAATGTTTGCTAAATTAGATAAATATGGGTTTGCAGTCACTCTGGTGTGCAGATTGAGTTGTAAAGTTAAGGAAAATATAAAAGTTAATTATAAGATGGGGGTGATAAACGTAGGGTATGAGCACCAGGCCGATTAGGATTATTAGCCAAGTAATCATCTCATGCCAAAGGTGGAGTGTTATAGGAGTCCCGGGCCCACAGTCTGGCTCCTGCAAAATAAGGTTTTATAGGACATGAAAATCAGGCTTCATTTTTACACAGCACCTGCTGTCTGGGGAGCCTCAGCACTCACAGCTGGTTCCATTGGCTCACAAACTTGCCCGATGCACATCGTAAGGGTGGGAAAGGCTTCGTGTGCTGGCTTAGAGAAGAGATGCTGGACCCTAACCATTCTCAGACCCTCTGAACCTGCTGCGAATGATACATCCATAAGCCTACAAAGTCGCTCTTCTGAGAGGGCACCCGTTAGCTGGCCAGGACCTTCCAGGTGGAGGTAAAGTGAGTCCTGGAAAGCTATGTCCAGGTTCTGGACACAGACTGCTTGGAACTGAACCCTGGGTCCATCACTCATTCTTTGACAAGTTAGTTCACTCTCCATGTCTCAGTTTCCTCATGTCTGTCACAGAGACATAATATCACTTACCCCTCGGGGATCCTGCATGGATTAAAAGAGTTACTGCTTTGAATGGCACCAAGAACACTGTCTGGCACATAGTCAACCCTCAATAAGTGACTTATTGGTTTACTATTTGGCTTTCCTTGTTCATTATTAGCTTATTCGTTCAGCAAAGTGAGGGCTCGCTATGTACAAAGTACTGTGCCAGTAACCCTAGTCGGAGACAGACACACACACAGGTGTTATCATCCCACTAGGACACAGGGAGGAAATGTTGGCACAGAAATAATTGCAGTGAGGCGACATGTGAGATGCACAGTTTAAGTGTTTAAAAGTGTTTGAGGGGGGATCCTTCCTGCAAGACGACTGGAGAAAGCTTCATCGATGACAGACCACTTCAGCCAGGCAGCGATGAGATTTTTAACAGAGGGGAGGTTGGGTGGGAAGGTGTGTGACATTCCAGACAGGGGAGACCTCATGTGCAAAAACGATGAAGTCAGGAAGCCCAAGGCAACGTCAAGTGATTGCAGGAAGTGATGAACAAGGCTGGGAGGGAGCCTAGAGGTCAACCTGGAGTGGAGGTGGGGGAAGGAGTGTCCTGATGTCAAGCCCTGACTCTGGATTCTCAACTTTATCCTGTGAGTGAGTCCCTGGGATGTTTTAAAGAAAACATGTCAAGAAAAAGCAGCAGCTGGGCACAATGGCTCACGCCTGTAATCTCAGCACTTTGAGAGGCCAAGGCGGGATGAATGCTTGAGCCCAAGAGTCCAAGACCAGCCTGGGCAACATGGTGAGACCTGCTCTCT
>CAUYQG010189141.1:0-21468 GCA_963574415.1 Tarsius wallacei | reverse complement strand
TGTGATGTTAGCTTCGTAAAATGATTTGGGGAGTGTTCCTTCTTTCTCAATAGCCTGGAATACCTTCAGTAGGATTGGTATCAGCTCCTCTTTAAATGTCTTGTAGAATTCTGCTGGGAAGCCATCTGGTCCAGGACTCTTTTTTGAAGCATTGTTTTTTATTTCTAGATGCTGCCTATGTAGTGAGACATGTTTCCAGAAATGACTGACCTGCTTTTATGAATTTGCTGCTCATAATATTGAATTACCTGTTTCATCTTCAAAGTCTTCTACTCTTTTTGTGCATAGCACATCACAATTTTTAGTTATACTTCCTCTTTACCTCATCAGTTTTTAGTGCAGTGTCTGGAACAGAGTGGGTCCTCAGTAAACACTTAAAAAATAAGTGAGTCTTTATATCATGTTTACAAACAACTGTTTACATGTCATGTTTCCTCCATTATACTCAAGCTGAGAGCAGAAGAGTTGTCTTTTTAATTTTTGTACAAAGTTTTCTGTTTTCACCAAAGTATCTCACACAGTCATCATCTAATAAATGTTTGTTGAATAAATGTATAAATTTAAAAGAATTTCAAGGACGCAGGAAAAAAACACATTATTATACTTGCATAATAAGTCAGAGTCTACATAAAACCACCTATATAAAATTAATATCGGGCCACAGGGTAAAAGCTGGAAAGAGACCCAAGCCCGGAAAAGCTGTAGCTTTGGTTAGACGTTAACAAATCTTCTAAGTTTGCTTTCATTCCAATAGACAGCAAATAATTACTTTCATGTTCCCTCCCTGGTGAGTGTTCAAACTACCCTCCCTCCCAAAAAACTGATAAAAATATTCTCTCTTAAACAATAGTTCTAAGACTGCTTAAGGACAAAAGTCATGGTTGAAGGACAAAATGACTTCTATTTCCTGGACTATCTCCATAATGGCTTAGAGAATTATTTGATGGTCACGAGACTTGCTTTATAGATAGCATCATTTGTGAAACCTAAACATCGTATTTGAGATACCTTTTATATTTTTGTATTCTAGCGCCCTCAACCCCCACTCAGGTCCACAACACCAGGAAGTTCTCTTCTGGTCCTGCGACTCTCCTGAAGACGGTCTCCACATCCTTCCCCATGACATCATCAACCCATCAACAACCCTTTCTCATTGCCACCAAATACCCTTTACAATCTCTATCCTCTGAATTTTCAAGGAGGTGGACTTAAGTAATTTCTCCCTTCCTCCTTGCTGAGCGGCTTTGTGATATTAAACTCTTTCTCCTGTATAATGGCTGTGCTGGTTTTGCTTTTTCTGCGTGGCAGGCATGGGAATTCAATCAGGCTGTGGCATATACTGCCTCAAAGAAAAAGCAAAACAAAAGTAACTGCTCTTTTTGTTGAAATTCACAGCATTTTGTGCTGAGATCACAGAGTCAGCCTAGATATCTAGTAGTGTTTTCTCACATGAATCATTCACTTCATTAAACAAAATTACGGGGCTCTGATTCATTGTGTACTCTTGTAGGTGCTGGATACACCAGTGGAAAAATGAATAAAGGTGAAAGAATATGTTTGTCCTCATGAAGATTCTATTGGAGGGGGAAACAATAACAACCTACTCATGGGGACTTTTTGCTAATATTTAGTTTAATAATATATGTAAAATACTTATTATTATTGCTTGCTAGAACTTAAACATATCTCTAAAGGTGGGTATCATTACTAAATTGTATGACTTAGGTAACAGATTTGCATAAATAAAAATTTCTTTCAAGGGAACATGAGGCATGACAGATCCAGAATTCCAGCCTGACTAAGTATTCCAACACTTTCCTTATGAAACATTTCTCATTGGTTTCTCTGCCTTTCCCCAAACTCTGTGTTCCCTACCACGCTCAAATTTGCCTATTTAAAGTTCTGAGTAGTTCCAAATGAAAGAAACTTGTTTACCTTTCATGAACTCAGAGTTTCCTAAATCTATTTGATCTTTGATCCATTGATGACTACTGACATGCTTTGGAACATTTATTCCAAAATGTTTGTCTACACAGTACTTCTCACAGTCAGTTGCTGAAAGTTGACAAGCCCTCAAAATCCTTTTTCTCCTGCAGTCCCTGGAGAATGTCCTTATTAATATGTTTTGTGCTAAACAATGGAAATGTTCTCCTAAAAACAAAATTTGTGCACTTTCCCTTGAGTACTTCATTTTTTAGAATAAATATCTTAAATATATGTAAGAAAAGAGAAACACTTAAATATATGTAAGAAAAGAAAAATCTGTCCATACTTTCATCAAAGGAACATGGGGATGAAATAATAAAACAGAATCCATAATCTGATATTGACTTTTCCTTTTTACATTTTTTTCTCTCTCTCTCTTTTTCTTTCTTTCTTTCTTTCTTTCTTTCTCTCTTTCTTCCTCTATTCCTTCCTTTCTTCCTCCTTTCTTTTTCTTGTCTTTTTTGTTTTAAGTTGTGGAGTACCAACTGGACTAGGTTTATGAGAGTGAAGTTAAGAGCTATTAACTATAGTAATAATTTCCTTAATAACAAATACACATAGGCAATTATTTGAAAGAATATGCAATAATATATTATTTCTAGAAATCAGTTTCAAGTATATCTCCTTGTTCCATTCTTCTCAGTTTCATCTGTCATTCTTCCTTTTATCTTTATTAAAGAGCCATGTTAGGTGATCAGATCAGGATCAAGAAAGTACAAAAGGCTTGTGTTCTAACATATACCATAAGTCCCTTTCTGACTATAAACAAAACAATGGAGTGAATTAAACCTCTATGAGAAATTGATATGAAATCTGCAATCATATGGTTTAGACTGTAGCTTAATACATTTACTACCTTAGGGCAACAAATAAAATCATTACACATATAGATTGCCATGTTCAATAATCTGCTTTGGTGTCTGAAAGTCAATGGAGTAACTGAAATCTGCCAAATATTGTCCTATTATTAAAATAAATTTGCAAAATAAAATGATGACAACATTTACCAACCAAGTAATCTGGACAAAGAAAAGAATGGACAGTTCAGCTTTCAGCAAGAAATGCAGGCCATGCCTGTTTGTTACCTAAGAAGGCTCATTGCTTCATGGGTGATAATATGACACGAATCGGAAATGAGGAAGTTACCAGGAGTTGAGGTTCCACTAACAGTGACATTGTTAGTCAGAAATAAGGACTAAGACTCCTGCAGAAACTAGCTGGGATTACTGATTATACATTATTTAAAAATGAAATTCCCAACTTTGTGTTCACCTTAAACAGCCATGTGGAGTAAAAATATACTACTTCAGCAATTGTTTACAATTTCCACTGACTTTATTGAGTCCAAAATAAAGGGTGTAGCACCGAGACCTGACCATGGATATGCAGTTTTATACTAATCCCTATCTATTTTCTAAAAGGATATTCATTTGGATTTTTCAATGCCCTGCTACTTTTGATTTTAATAGCCCTGTAATGTGTAACATTACTTTAGAATATTATACACATCTTAGAGATGTTTCTTGTCTGGGATCTTTTCCTGTGTTTCTTTAATTTACAGTGAAAGGTCAATAGTGCATTACACTAATTAATTCAACAGAATCCCATTTGAATTAATATAAAATATTTCTTGTCATAAGTGGAAATTTGATTAAATTTATACTTTCACATGATATAGAAAATAATTATATGCAATTAAAGATGATATAGAGTAATAATATGGTCATGAGAAAATAAATGATAGCATTATAATATTTCTTAATACAAAAATAAGTTTCTTTTGTGATTGAAACCTGTGTGAGGCTAAAATAACATACGTACACGTGAATATCTGGGATAAACTCAAATTAAAATTGTATATTAAATAGTGATTGCCTGCTAGGGAATTACTCTACAAGGAAGTTATTTTAATAGTTAGAAATATGAAGGGGGCACCCAAAAACTTGTAATTTATTTGTAAAAAATTGTATGCTTATTCTTACATGTTTAACTTTAGTCACTTTCAGACTACTCTCTGTTTGATGCTACACATTTACTGAAATGCTTTCTCCAGTACTCAGAAGAGTTTTTGAGCTCATAAATATTGATGACTTTTAGTACTTCTGCCATTTTGAGTTTCATGTCTTCCACACTGGCAAAACGAGTCCTTTTTAGGGCTTTTTTAATCGGGGGAAACAAACAAACAAAAAGTTGCTTGTGGTGAAATCGGGTGAATAGGGAGGGTGGGGGTGGTGGTCATGTCATTTTTGGTCAAAAACTGCTGAACGATCAGCATGGATTGAGCAGATGCCCTCATAAATCACCCATCACGAAATGGGCAAACATGTTTTAAGAATCTCCAAAGAAAAAAATTCACTGAAGCCAAACGCACCCTCTCATAACAATGCTAGCTGGTATACTGATGCCAATGGGTTCCTGGAACACTTACCTAGCAGGAGAAGCCTGTATAACAAGGGTCCCACTCTCCAAAAGATAATTCTGGAATTTTGGGGGTTATTCTTCATTTTCCCTTACTAATTCACATATCAAGTCATGAGAAGATGGTCACTAGATTAAAAATTCTGAATACTTACTAATTTTGTGGAAACAAGGATATGTTTATCTTCATGACATTAGTTCAAATATCTGAAGACAAAACACCTCTTTCCTCAGATTTGGTATGTAGTTCTCTCCTCGTTCTTCACAGGCCTCTTCTGAAGAAAATTGACCGTGGCTATGGCTTTATACACTATAAAGTTTGTTATGATTTATGTGCTTTTAAAGTTCTGACAGTTTAATAACTAGGTGACATTTCTTTTTGATTATATAATGTCGAACAATAACTATCGCTGAAAGTTTGCATTTGAGACATGGTATTAAAAGGAAAGATATGCCTCAGGGCGATTTGTAATAATGCCCTAGTCAAAGTCAGAAATCAGAGAGGAAGAATTGAACTGACACCTTTTCATTTTAGGTGAAAAACTAAATATATTTATTTTACTTCAATGATAAGGTAGATCCAATTTGGGATTAAAGTATATTGAGTATACAATGCATATTTTCTTTTTAGTAATTGGAGTGCTTGTGGTAAAAACGGGAAGAAACAACTTGAGACTGAGTTATTTTAGGAAAGAAAATACCTCGGTTGACTGTGCAGATTTGTTGCACAAATTTTAGCTGTTAGATTTTGGTTAGTTTCATGAAACTTAAGAGTGAAGTCACTAGAAATGGTACTTTACCAAATTGTTGATTATTTTTTACCAGAAAGAAAAGAAATTAAATGAAAGAATTTTTTTCCTTCTTATTTTCTCCCTGTATTTATTTATTTATATGAAAATATTGGCATATTAGCACAAAGCCCAAGTAGTTGTGAGTAAAAGAGAGCAAAGAGAGTTTCCGTAGGTAGACGTTTCTGTGCGAAATGAATGGAAATATTTGCTGCTTCTTGGTGGATTTGACTTCTGCATTCCATTGTGTGTTACTTTTAGGGCTACACTTTTTTTTTCTGGAAAAGCAGAAATTGCACAGTAATTTAACATAGATTGTGTACTCTAATGTGAGTATCACAGAGCAGGTGTGTGTTATCCCTTTTAACAAATTCAGTAGGTATATTAAGCTCTTTTAAATTCCCTACTAAACAACCAAAATAATTTATATGTAAATATTATATATGATTTTTCAAATAGCAATCTCTGCACTTGGTGCTTATAAGATATCTTCTTTGACCTGAAAAAGAATAGAAATTTTGTGATTTCCCACTGTCAATTTAATTAAACACTTTTCTACCATATCAACTGATCAGATTTGTTCTGACTTGTTTTTATTCTTAACTTTAAGTCTTTAATGTAAACGTTTAGGATTTTAAAATTTCAGGTTACTTTGAAACTGCATAAGCAGGGCTCGGTGGCTCAAGTCTGTAGCCCTAGCACTCTGGGAGGCATAGGGAAAGAGGATTGCCTGAGCTCAGGTGTTCAAGACCAGCCTGAGCAACATGGCGAGACCTTGTCTCTACAATAAATCAAAACATCAGCTTGGGGGGTGGGGGCGAGCTTGGTGGCCATCAGCCTGTAATCCCAGCACTTTGGGTGGCAGAGGCAAAAGGATTACCTTAGTCCAGCTGTTCAAGCTGCGGTGGCCATGAGTGTGCCAGTGCACTCCAGTCTGGGCGACAAAGTGAGACTCTGACTCAAAAAATAAATAAATAAATAAAACTGAATAAAGTCACCCGTAACATTCGATTTTCTCTTTTTTAGGTAGCATGATTAGAAAAGGATTTTGTACAAAATAATATCTATAGTAAGCTACCTTTCATTTGAAAAGGAGGGAATGTGAAAACATGTGGAATACTCAGTGATTTATATAGAAATAAATCTCAGTACCACATGTTCTCACTCATAAGTGGACCCTGAACATTTACCATAATACCATAAGAAAGGGATTGACAGCAGCTGGAAACTGTGGGGTAGGGTGCATACACCATCAATATGGGTCCCCGATATCATTTATACCAGGCCATGTGGGGACCAAAGAGAGTCCCAAATTTACCTAAATGGTGATCACCTGTATACCTAATTCTGAATTGTACCCCACACCTTTAAAATAAAAAATTAAAATAAAAAATTCTACAAGGAATATATACTAAGAGAAAAAAAAATAATTGTTGACCATCTTTGTGCTCTGTTTAGTCTTTTTGTTTTTCATTGAATTTTAGGGCAGTATTTCTGACATTGCTTTATCGGTATTCCAGCCTGAGCAACTCAGCAAACATATAAAAGTTAATGAAAGTCACTTTCTCACTGTCAGCGACAGAAGTTATACACAAGGAAGAAGGGACAGCTTGAGCAAAACCTCTGTTGTTAGATGGGCATCAGAAGTATCAGCATGAACTCGTGAGTTTTGATCATATAATGATTGACATAAAAATAGTTATGGATACACATATACATGCTTCCACATCCACATATTTCTGATATGTTCTAACTCTGTAGACAGAGAAGGCTAGCCATAATGGTGCCCCATTAGCAATAAATGTAACTTTGTTTGATTTCTATAGCTATTTTTCAATAAAAGAAAGCCAGGCTCCTCAGAGAAATAATTGACTGCTTGATTATTACTGTGTCTGTCCAACTGATTCTAATATGCTCATGGACAATAAAGGACCACAGGATAGCCAAAGGTTTTTGAAAAATGAGAACCTCTAGAAATCAAGACATTATAAATTGCAGTAATTAAGAGAGTCTGTATTTGTATAAAGAATAAACAGATGGATGAAACCAAATAGAAAATCAAGAAAGAGACAGTATACACACATAAACAAATGTATACATGCATACACACATCTATGTATACATATATATGTATATGAATGCATGTGTATATACGTGTATGCTTCTATGCAGATTATGTATAAATATTCATATATCTGGTATATATCTGATATTACAAACTGCAGGGAAAGAACTAATATAATTTATTCTGTATAATCTCTATGGGTTAACTTATACCATGTTACTACATTTAAAATTAGGGGATTTATTTCTCCAAATATTTGTGAAATACACACACACACACACACACACACACACACACAGAGTACTATAATTGAAATACCAAGCAATAAAACTGGTTTTTATTGAGGGCAAACTATGGGCTAAGCACCCATCAATAACTTTTTTGTAATGGGCATCCTATCAGAAGACGAATGTATAATTTGAGAGCACAATTACTGAACTATATGAAAGCACAATGTATTTATTTGGCTCAGATTGTAGAAGCAAAAACTTCTAGACATCTATTTTAATGAACAAACTGGACTTGTGGGATATAAAATAAAAAACAATTGCAGTTTTTAAGCTCTATCTTTCAACTCTCCTGTCCTGACTATATATCAAATAAATCCCAAAGTATTTTCATTTAGTTTCACATCTCATTTTCCAAGGCTTAAAAACAAAACAAAACAAAACACAGTTTAATCTAAACAAAGCTTTATTGTCTAATGCAAACTAGAACTTCTGCCTTATTTCTGTAATCTCAAAAGCCTACAGTGAGAAATGTACGGGCGATAGAAATGATCAAGCGCTTTTGGTTTGTTAGTTGGTTTGATGTTTATTTTACTCTTTCTCCTTGGTCCTGTCTCCCTCTCCCCTCCATGTGCAATAATTGTATCTTTACTTGGTTTCTATAGCTATTCTTCAATAGTTTGTATGCTTCCTTTTGCTTATCCAGGAACTTGAAATGAGAGGATAGATGGGTAAATGTAATAAAGGTTAGCAGTTGATGATGTTGAATGATCTCATTTATGTTCAGTTATTTTGATTTTAAGTGCTCTGTAAGGCCTTTATTCACCTTTAACTTGCATTTTCATTTTGAGTGATGACTTCACTCACTGGCAACTTAAAACTCTCCTTCTCAGACTCTGACTTTTAATGGTTCACCCCAGGCTGAATCTCTCTATTTCAGTAACTTTGACCCTCCATTCTGGCCTCTTGGCCACAGTTTGTTTTTTTGTTTTTTTTAAGAGGATTCAAGTCCTGGCTTCTTGCTAGGCTCATATATGTCCTACCACCTGTATGCGTTTGGCTTGCCTCTCTGTAGCTGTCTCTGCCATAAGCTAGGGGAGGCAGCTGGAGTCATTGTGTTGCCTTTGGGTTTTTCAGAGGGAAATCAAACATGATTTCTTTCTTTCTTTTTTTTTAAATTCCAACAAACTCCAAGAGACATAAACCCGATCTCTCAATATACTGTCTAGTCGTTTCCCCTGGAAACACCTGAGCCAGCTAAATGATACAGCTCAAATAAAACTTAAGAATTGAGAGGTCAATCTCAGCTCTTTGCAATCTCATGGTTTTCCTGAAGCCAAACCATATACATTAGAAGTCCTACTTTACGTCACGTTATACATACAAAGGTGTTTGATAGTACTATGTTAGTAACAGGAATTTAAAGCTTTTGAATGAAAAGACGACATTATCAAAAGTGTGGTTTTAAAAAACAGTGTTAAATAATCTTTCTGTTTTTATTCAAACTTTTTAAAACAACAAATTCAAACTGTTTGTTTCTTGAACGGTAGCAGTTTGTTGTAGAGTTATGGTAAGCCTTGAGATATGAGAATAGCAGACGTGGTGTAAGACAAGGGAGAACTCTGTGATTGATCATCTTTATTTCTGGATAGGGCCCAAATACTTTATATTGAGATAAAAGTTTAATTTGAAGTTCAATAAAACAAATGTATCTAAATGATACGATTTGTTCATATTTTCATTTTATGCATCCATTGGATTTCGTGAGCGTCCGTTGTCAGAGGTTAGACTCTGAACATAAAATTTTAATTATATTTGCTAAAAATATTTTTAATTCACATGAACATATTGATTTGACTAGTCTTCATAAGATTATTAGCTTTGTCTGTAATCCTGCATAAAAGTCATTTGATTCTAATCTCCAGAAGGCTTGAAAAATAATCAATAAAAGCAGGAACTCTTATAACTTGAGTTTAAATCCTTTTTATTGTAATTGAATTAGTTCACACTATCTTGGCCTTGACAAGTCTTTGTAATTTTCTGTTAAGCTTTCAAAAGTGGCTTGTGTTCTGTATTCAGAAAGAGAAGAAATAAAATATACCCTTTTCTTAACAATATTATTTTTAAAAAGCACCTCTGACTTAGTCTATAATACAGTGTTGACAAAATAAATTAATGACAATGAAAAATTTTGGCATAAAATGAGTGATTGCTGAGATTTTATTGAAATTTAAATTTAGACGAAAGTAGCTGAAGTACTCTTGTTGCTTAAAATTACCTTGTTCAAATCTTTCCAGTTAAAAAGAATGATATTTGCAAGTCAAACAGATGAGTCTGCAACTCACATAGCTGGATACTCTTCTTCAAAAACTTCTCATTATTATAACAAGATAATACTCTAATTAGACATAGCACCGGAATTTCACTTTTTATTCTATTCTTTACTTGATAAAGGAGATTT
This sequence comes from Tarsius wallacei, assembly GCA_963574415.1. Taxonomy (NCBI): domain Eukaryota; kingdom Metazoa; phylum Chordata; class Mammalia; order Primates; family Tarsiidae; genus Tarsius; species Tarsius wallacei. The sequence continues at coordinate 11,523 of CAUYQG010189141.1, read as the reverse complement.
CACTGTGTCATGATTCTCCAGACTTCAAAAACTGGTAAGAGAACTAAATCAGCCTGTGGTATTTCTTTTATTCCGTGTCCAAGAGCAAACTCTATGTTAAGTTGGATTTAAACTGGACATTGTAATTTTCACGAAGTTTCCTCTAATTCTCAATTTCTTTGATCAGCCTCTTACTCAGAACATTGCACCAGGCACATCTGTTTGAAGGGTAAGAATGACATCTAAAATTGTTACAAATTTTCATTAATATTTTACCAGAAAAAAATCACAATTTTCACATATATTTGATATGAAAAATACGCTGTGACAAAATTTCTCTAATCAAGTTAATGCAATTAACTCACAATTTATATGGACCATAGCACTACATTTATTTTTTTAAACCCAAAGTCAATTAAGTGTTAAATCGTGCCCTTGTCTAAAACTTTCATCAAAATGAGTTAAGTAGCCAGATAGACTTACTTCTTTTTCTTTTCTTTCTTTCTTTTTTTTTGACTTAAGGTCTTACTCTGTTGCCCAGGCTGGAGTGCAGTGGCACCCTCACAGCCACTTGTGTCCTCAACCTGCTGGGCTGAGTCAATCCTTCTGCCTCAGTCTTCCAAGTAGTTGGAACTACAGACACACACCACTATGCCCGGCTAATTTTATGATTTATTGTAAATCCGTCTCCCAAAGTGCTGGGATTACAGGCTTGAGCCACTCCACCTGGTGGCTTATTTCAATAAAATAGACTTGAGCTGGTTTTTGAAAGACAGAAAGATTTGGCAAGAGAAAAGAACATGTTAGTTGAAGGTAGAGGTTTGTACAACCTTCCTAACATGGAAATGGGATGACACATGAAGAGGGAAATGAAGAAATCACCTTTTAGGGAAAGCATTTATACTAGAGACATGTGGAGAATGTACTTTAATAGGTCACGTTAGACAACTAACAGAAGGTTCTAATATCAGGTGTAATATAGTAATAAAAATACAAGCACCAATATCAAGTAACACATATTGAATATCTATAAAGATAAAACACTTAATTAAAACTTAGTATTAATTACCCCATTTAAATTTCATAGCTACCTAATGGGATCAATATTGTTATTATTCTATTTTTTTAATGATGAAACAGAGCCCGAAACATAAAATATTATCCACAGATACAATATTAATAAATGGACAGCTATGAATTCAAACGCTTGTCTAATGATGGTTACTAGCAAAACCAGGAAATAGAAGTTCCTGTCGGATATCCTTTCCAATAAATAAACTTCCCAACAATAAAAACTGCTCCGTATATCTTGCAACACAAATTAAAACAATTGTCATGACTCGTTCTTCTATTATACATAATATAAATTGGAAAGTGGGTATTGCATAAAATTTAATTATTATGGCAAACATGTTAGAGCATTGCCTCAATTTTTTTAAAATGTAACTTTTAAAAAAATGTGGAGCACTTTGTATACATTATTTTATTTATTATCCAAAGAACACACCGCTATCTTATTCTTATTACAATAATACACAGAAAGGTTTTAATCCAGCCCAATGTTACATTGCTAATAAAAGAGTAAATTGAGACTTAGCAAAATTGCACACTTTGCTTAAAGTAATATAGCTATTAAGTAAATAAGGACACTAAAGTGCAGTGATGAAATAACTATCCAAGGTGGCGAGAGCAAAGAGAAAATAGAGTCAATCACAAATTAAAATACAAATTAACTAAGGCTAGAGTTGGGAGATTTAATGGTGAGAATAATAATACCAAAAAAAAAAAAAAAACCCAAGTTAATAGAGTTAATAATAGCCCTGCATTCAAAGAACTGACAGGCTAGTTGTGGAGTCAGCTTTGGTTCCAATAATCACACATGTAATTATAAAGTTACTTTTCAATAATGAAAGAAGAGACCACGGTTCTGTGAAATGTTGCAGTGGGGACACATGTCTAATCAAGGAGGTCAAGGAAGAAAGATTTTGCTAATGAAGTGATGAGTTTTGAGGGAAGGAGTAGAAGAGGTAAGAGGTGAGAGAGGCATTTAGTGTTTAAAGTTCTTAATTTAGAAGAAAATTTGAGAAGTGAAAAATGCATAACTGTTTTTTCCCACCTTAACACCCCACCATGATCTGAGTTTAAAATAAAAAAAACTCATATTCTAGAAATGAGATATCTGAATGGGAGTTGAAATCAAGGGTGTTATTTCTTCTTTCTATTTTTCTTTTTTTTTTTGAGTTGGAATCTCACTCTTGTTGCCCAGGCTGGAGTGCAATGGCATGCTCACAGCCACTGCAGCCCCGACCTGCTGGGCTCAGGCGATCCTTCCACATCAGCCTTCCAAGTAGTTGGAACTACAGACACACGCCACCACACTTGGCTTGTTTTTGTAATTTATTGTAGAGACCAGGTCTCATCAAGTTGCCTAGACTGGTTTCAAACCCCCATTCTCATACAATCCTCTCACCTCCGCCTCCCAAAGTGCTGTGATTACAGGCTGAGCTACCATGTCCAGCCTCTTCTTTCAATATGAACTAACTTGATGTGGTTTTCAGGTGAGTCTTTGCCAAACTGAAAAAAAATAATTATCAGACTATGAATCTATAGAGTTTTTCTAAAACAAATATTTAAATATCTACATCCAGAAATTCTATCCCTACCTTCAGAGTTTGATAGAGAAGTTTCTTCAAATAGGATTTCCATTCAGAGGGCATTTGATGGTCAGGAATTGTTCAGGAAAACACTACATCATGCTCTAGGCATTTCGTGCAATACATTTTATGCAATAAGTTGAGTGACAAAATTGTCAGAAAAAGGAGTAGTGTGAAAAGGAGCCTGAGGTGGTCTTACCTGGAGACCCAAAAACATAGGAAGATGGACTTACAACTATATCAGGAAGCCCTGCAACTAAGACATGCTCAGTTGTTGCAAGAGCATTGTAGTCTCTCGCTGTTGCCAAAAGAGTGAACCAAGACACTCTAAAATCTAAAACCGCAGACACTGAAAAAGTTGCAGCAAGGATGTTCTTGTTCCTACCCACAGCCTTTGCACTACTGACGCTCACTTACAGAATCAACAAGGATACTGCTGACAAAAACTTGGACTTTTCTCCAGTTGTTGTTATTTAAGTTAGCAATAGTAGTGATTACCCGTATTTTCATGGAAAATATCAACATTTTCAAAGCAGATATTTTATTTAGGAAATGAACTTGGTATTCATAGTAAAGCCAGGGTTTCATGCTATCTAATATTCTTTTATAAGTTAGTAACAAGGAAGGTTTTAGGTGACATAATACTATTTAAAACCAGATTTGTTGGCCTGTATTTACTAATGATTTTCTAATTTGTACTGGACTCATCTTGAATATTTTTTTTTCATTTTGCTTGCAGTTGCAGGCATCTAATGAATGGATTGGTTATGGGTTAAGAGCCTCATTCACAAGTCTAGCAGTTAACTGGGTTCGTTGTCTGGGGGCACTTAAATTGTTCTTCATGTGGTTTCTCCAGCAGCATAGTCCTGAAAACTTCGATGCGACAGGTGAAAATATAAAACAATATAGCCCGTTTATGAAAGAGTTTGACGGTTTCTTAAACTGATAAACATAATTTATTATAAAATCAAATGATTCTATCTTTAAGACTCATCTAAAAGAAATGAAAACATATGTCTATGCAGATATTTTTATGGAAATGTTTATAGCAGCATTATTCATAAATCCAAAAATTGGAAATAAGACAAATGCCTATATATCGTCAAATAAAGAAATGTGGTAGATCCAGACAATGAAATAGTACTCCATGGTGGAAAGAAACTCAGCACATTCTACAATACGGATGAACTTAAAAAACATTTTGTTTGTGAAAGAAGCATGAAATAAAACACAATATGTATGATTCCTAATATGAGAAGTCAAATCTCTAGATACAAAAATAGGTTAGTCAGGGCCTGTAGCAGATGTGTGGGAACAAGACCACTTATCTACCTAATCCTGAATTGTACCCCATACTTTTAAAATAAAACAAAATAAAATAATAGTTCCAAATGGGCACAAAGGATCTTTTCAAGTGATGAAAATGATTAAAATTGGACTGTGGTGAAGGTTGCCCAGCACTGTACATCTACTAAAAATCATTAAGTTATACACATAATACAAGTGATGCTTGTTATATAAATTATACTTCACTAAGGTTGACTAAAATGTGACTTTTTAAGAATGATTGATGAGAAAATATCTAAATTCATGATTAGATGGTTTTAATTAGCCGATTAAGCATTAAATAAGATTCATTTATTCTCTTTCATCTGGCTTCCCTAAGGGTAATTTCTGCTAAAATTAAAATTAGAAATTTCTTAATCCCAAATTACATATTTTTAATCTAAGATGATTGAGTTGTGATTACCAATATTTGTTATATAGACAGATACAAAATGGAGATGTGATATTGTTTTACTGAGGTCTGAACTATATATTTAGTAAGACACAACTTTTACATTGTACATAAAGTAATTTCAAAACTTATTTTTATTTTTTTATTTTTTTGAGTTGGAGTCTCACCCTGTCACCCAGACTGGAGTGCAGTGGCCGCTCCCGGCCACTGCAGCCTTGACCTGCTGGGGTCCAGCGATCCTTCCGCCTCAGCCTTCCGAGTAGCTGGAACTACAGGCACGTGCTACCATGCCTGGCTAATTTTTTATTTATTGTAGAGATGAGGTCTCGCCAAGTTGCCCAGGTGGGTCTCGAACCCGCGGGCTCAGGCAATCCACTCACCTCAGCCTCCCAAGGCAAGGGATTACAGGCTGAGCCACTGAGCCCGGCTCAAAACTTATTTTTATCTCATTTGTTTTCTTAAAATAAAAAGTAGATACAGAATAAATATTTGATTGAGTTATAGTCTATTTAAAGGTTTAATCTAAAATAAAATTTATTATTCTAAAATTAAGGACTCACAATATAATTTTTCTTTTAGTATTGTCACACACATCATAGTAGGTGAAATTGCTATTCTTGTTTTCTCATTTTATTTATTAGTTTTTAAACCAAAAAACATTAAAAATTTTTAAAAATTTATTTACTAGTTAATTAATTCATTTATTCATGGAGTCAGAATCTCACTCTGTTGCCCAGGTTGGAGTGCAGTCGCACAATCATGGCTCTACCTCCTGGGCTCAAGCAATCCAGTCTCAGCTCCTGAGTAGCTGAGACTACAGGAATGTGCCACCCTGCCGACTTTTTTTTTTTTTTCACTATCTGTAGAGAGATGACATCATGCTATGTTGCCCAGGATGGCCTTGAACTCCTCGTCTCAAGCTATTCTCCTGCTTCGGCCTCCCAAAGTGCTGGGATTGCAGGTTGAGCCACCATGCCTGGCCGTCAGCCATTTTTTTCTCTCTCTCTCTCTTTTTGGAACCATTTGATCAAGGCAACGTTAATTTGTTGTTCTCATTTTCTGCTGTGGGATCTGTTGGTGTCTCCTCCACTCTTGCGCTGTTTCCCTCCAAGTCAGAATGGCTCTCACCGGTCCCCTCCTCTGCCATGCTGTCCTCCTTCTCCTGCCCATATTCCTTCTCCTCAGGCTCAGACTCACCCTCTTCACATTCTATTGACTCTGTCATTTCTTCAAGGTGTGTCTCCTGTGTCTCCACTGAAATGTTCCCGTCTTTCCTTTCTTGACTGTTTGGCCACTTGATCTTCCTCAGGGACGTGCTGCTCTGACTGCTTGCTCTGCAGCCTTCTCCTCCCTTTCCTCTTGTGGCCTGTTCCTCTGCCTGTGCAATCTCAGCTACACTCCTCTCGGTATCCACTTCTACCTTTAGAACACACAGCCTTTCAAGTTCATTGCTAAATCAGTCTGTGTTTTCCAGGAATTTCCTCTTCTTTCCTAATGTCATTCCTCTGTGTGCAGAAGTTCAGCTTCTGGTTTTCACTAATGAACTATTAAGGACTTGACCTGTTGTTTTAAGATCTGCATTTTGGTTGTTGTGACAACAGACAGAATATCTAACATAAACTTTCACTAAGGATTTCACTGATGAGCCTTTTGAACTGTTCTGTTCAAAAGGCTACTATCTACGATAACTCTATCCAGCAAATGTTGGGCTTACTCTGTTCAGCTTTGAGTGTTGCTGACCTATCAACAATATTTATGGGCTGTCATTCAAGACCACCATACATGTACATGGTTTTTAGTTCCATTCTCAGAAGTCAAAATTATAGCAATCTTTTCAAAGATGGAATTCACTAGGACTTTAAAATGTACTTTTGGAAATCAAGATCCAGGCAACATGTTAATACCAATTTATAGAATTCTATTTAGAGCTTAAGCTCTAGTAACTCTTGCTAAACCTCAATTAGACTTCAAGGGGTTTTGCTGTAAACTTTAATGACATTAGACTCATTTCCTAATGCTCTTAAGTAGGCAGCTTTTCGGGTACTTGTAGGCAGCAGTGAAGAATGTGGGAGAAGGGACAAAGTGTAACCTGAAATGGAGCCATGAGTATTTAAATAGAATTGCATTCTATAACAATTTCACCCTGAAAATATAGAGACTGCACTTGGTCAGGTGGTACAGTTTATGCTAAAAAATAAAATGGAAAATAATTGTGCCACTGTCATATATGTCATCACTTTATTACAAGAACAATTTCAATAACTTAGTTAACATAGACAACCCTTGGACAATTTTCATAATACACTAGTAGTAATAGGAAGGAGGGAGGCAGGAATCAAAAGCTTATATTATTTATTTGTAGGAATGCTATGTAGGAATCCATGATCTAACAACTCTAAGTGTATAGATTAATTATATTTTCTCTCTATTTTAAAAATAATTTAGTTTAGAATAGTTTACTCAGCATCTTTTATGTAAATTACAGAGATAAATTTAGGCAACTTTGAAAATTCATCCAAATTTATTTATTATTCCTTTTTTTTTTTTTAGTTGGAGTCTCACTCTTGTCGCCCAGACTGGAGTGTAGTGGCACACTCACAGCCACCGCTGCCTCAACCTGCTGGACTCAGGAGATCCTTCCACCTCAGCCTTCTAAGTAGTTGGAAGTACAGACACACGTCACTACCTCCTACTAGTTTTTGTTATTTATTGTAGAGACGAGGTCTTACCAAGTTGCCCAGGTTGGTCTCGAAGCCCTTGGGCTCAGGCAATCATCCCGCCCCGACCTCTCAAAGTGCTGAGATTACAGGCAGAGCCACCACGCCTGGCCTATTTATTATTTCAACTTAAAGCTAATCGTAATAATTTATACATTAGGCAAGTTGTTGATATGGTATTAGAAAGTGCAGTTCTCACATACAAATTCAAGTTTTCTCAAATAATTAAATATGGACAATGAGAAAAAGAAAGAAACATAATCACTTTTTGTTTCTAACTTTATTCGAAGTTTAAAATTTTGAATTTAAGTTTAGAATAAATAGAAATGATAAGATTAAATGACGGCAGAAGGAAGTGTAGATAAATGGTTATGACACGTTTATATCAAGACATATTTTGTAAAAAGAAGTAAAATGAGAGGATATTGGCAAAAGGAGAGAAATTGATTTAGAAGGTGGAAGAGGAAAAGAATTTGTTTCATGTTTGGATGTGTTTATGTTTCTACTTCCATTCTAGTGCAAAATATCAAGACAGACAATAACTCATTGAAATTTAAAGGCGATGTGATATTTTGTTATTTAAGTACATGAATTAGTCTTCAAGGAAAAAAAAAAGAAGTAGGTTGCACAGAAGAGCAGACACTGAGGATGTTATGTCTCTCTTAATTAGGACACAAGAGGAATAAGAAAGATCCTTGAAGAAAATAGGTAAAGAACTGTCAGAGAAGGAGTAGAGAACCAGGATAACACATTATCAGGAGGAAAGCATTTCAGGAAAAGCGTGATAAATGGTTTCAAAAACGTCAAATTGCTAGAGGAGAAAGACAACAGAAAACGTCCATTTCTTGGAAAAATAATTTCTGACGTAGCTATCAATAATTTATGTTGTCATAGTTCTCTTATAAGAGAAGCAAAATTAAGCTAGTTTTGTTATCTTTACTATCTTATTTCATATAATTATAATATTAAAAACGCATTACTCAGTCATTTTACAGCATGATCAATGATTTTTTTAGACATGCGTCTAAGAAATAATAAACATAATTAGCAAACATAAGAGAGAAAAAAATTCAGCTAAGGTAAAAAGTCAGAGAACTAAATTTACAACTTTTTATCTTCATTTCCGTTTCTCTACAACACTGAAAACTATATTAAGTGTATTTTTGCAAATTATACTGTATTATCAAGATTTGTGTAATCTCTACTATCGCCTATGAATAATCAGTAGTTTTTATAATCTCTACTATTGCATCTGAATAACCAGTCGTTTTTACATGGTATAGAAAATGAGTCAACATGAATAAACAGTTAAGAAATAGGTCAATATCTAACAAGATTTTTTAAAAATCTAATTAAAGAAGTTGCTGTCAGAATTCTAAAAAACTCCTTGTGTTTAACAGCTAAGAAAATGGAACCTTGTCAGAGGTATGAATTTTAATTGCCAAGGATGAAACGCCTATTTTAATTTTATCTGCTAAGTCAGTTATTAATGGTACAATGTAGTACTGAATGGAGTTCTTCCCCCACTCCCAGCTTTCTTTGGCTTGGATATGGATATGAAATTACCTATAAACTAGAATGAAGCCACAGCGAAAATTCTCATTTTAATAGTTGTAAGCTTCTTCTCAATAACCCCCGTATTCAACAGAATTACCAGTTAACGTGCCAGCAAACTACTATATAATTATGTTCAAAGTTTCAATCCAATTGCAGTAGTGACAGCCATAACTAGCGAAAAAAAAGTCATTAAATGGTTTATTTTACATCTAAAACAATTCCATATATGGCAATTCACTGTCCTTTCAGTGACAAATGCAAAAGTCAGAATGCTTTATTCTTGAAATTTAAGAAATAATATTTTATTGAAATATGATCTGAAGAAATATCCATTCATTTATTCAACAAATATTTACTAAGAGGCTGACATGTTTCAGGATCTGTCCTAGTCTTTGAAAATAAAGACAGTTAGAAAATAAAAACCATCAGAATGTCTTGAAAGCCAGCCGCATCCTCTCCAAGGAGCTTATACTCAAAGATGAAGATGGCCACTTAAGTTCCAGCCACGATATTTGTTTCTTCTACCAGAAAACAGAAAGGAAGAAAAAAGGATTGTGCCCTCTTTTTAAAGGAGGTTTTCAAGTTGCAATGACATATCTCCTCTTGTCTATTTGCGCCATGCTAGGTCACAAGGCTTCCATACCTGCAAGAGAGTAAGGAAATATTGTCTTTATTCCGAGCAAACAAAAGCAAGGTAAAATCCTGGGTTACTTTATGAGGGAAGAAAGATACAAGCGATGCTGGGGACAAGGGGACCTCTCTACCTCCTTCTCTAATGTAAACTCTAGTTGAGGAGTATGAAGTACAAGAGAAAGCAGCTTGGCAGAGCAAAAGAATCGTGAGTGAAGAAGCCGACTTTAATCAGCAATTATTTAGATATTTTTGACATTTGATTTTATGAATATATCCAGGCTGGTATTTCATGTTATACAGCACAAACATGAAATTTGCTTCCCTTAAACTCTATTCAAGTAAGTATCAGACTGACAGCACTCAAGAGTTCTTTAAGTCTGCAGATCTCAGGCAGTCTAAGAGTCACCTGAGGTACCAGATCAAAAATTTCGCATACCTTTATCCAACCACAGAACTACTGATTTGGAATCTTTTGGGACAGGATAGAGAAAACTGTTTTTAACGGTCTCTTAATGTGACTCTTACGTATATAATCCTTAAAAGAACAAAAAGAGTAAGAAATTTTCTGGGCAAGCTGGATTACAGAATTCAGATCTAGGTCCTAGAAAAATTATTTTCTTGAACAGCAAATATTTTGCTAATTATATTTTAAATATGAATTATTTAATTGTGTTTGCTCTTTTATAATTTACTGGTTGCACACACACAAGATTTTATGGATCCATTATGTACAAAAAATAAGAATACAAGTACTCAGAATGCATATCTGTATCAATTTATCTATCTGGGTCTAAGGAAACAAAATTGAATAATTTCAGTGTCCTGAGATCTTAAAAGATGTTTACTTCTTTAAAATGAGGATCTGTTAATAATAACTCATCTATGTGAGATGGCAATGGCTCAGTGCACAATATAGAACTTAAATCAGTTATCAGTTTTCCATATGCCTTCTGAACACATATCTCACCTTTCACAGTGAGCTTATAATAGAAATTGAGAAATATAAAGGTTATATCTAAAGGGTTCCTAGAACACTGGATAATTGGATTGTTAGTTATCAAGCCCTTCTCCTACATATTTGCACAGATTAGAAAGGTGCTGTTTCATAGAAATGTAGGTGAGACCATTTGTCTTGAAATGCTGCACTGCTGGAATCTGACTGCCTTTTAAGATAAGGCCAAACTGGACACCTTTAAGCTGCTGGTGCTAGCCACGGGAACATTCTAATTGAGTGTCTTTGTTCCTTTCGCCCATTGAAACAGGAGACGTTTTGTTCATTTGCACATGCACATAAAGCCGTTTGCGCTCATTTGTAGCAATTGTTAGAGGCAGGTATTTGTGAAATACTGTTGGCAATATTTAAATATAATTTATCTTTTCCCACAGATGACTACAATCCTGGTGAAACCCTTTTATTCTTTACATTATGATTTAGCTATTTATTCATTTTCTTTTCTCCAGCTAGACCCGATTTCTTGAACAGTCATTTCAAATTCCATTTAGAGAATAGCACCAAGGGGCATGACCAAGATGCATAAGATTTCCCGTTTGCACTCTGAAGAGCTGGAATGTGGATGTGACTTTGGATGAAAGAGCACACTTGCAGAAAGTTAATAAGTCATAGTGTGAATTTAGGATGAAACTGTGCTATGGAGTTTTTGAGTAAAATACAACAAAATATTTTACAATTTTGGAACAATTACTAAATGTAACTTAATCTTTTTTTGTCAAGAGCATACAGATACAACCTCCTCCAGAGTGGTTGAAGATCTCTCTTCTATTCATCTATTCTTTTATCTTACATCTAGACAATAAGTGGAATAAATGAAAATTCCATAGAAAGTGCATTTTTCAACATCAGCTTACTAGTTAAATTTTATGTTTGTGCTAGGGTACATGTCAATGATAGTTCAACAAAATATAAATAAATAATATTTCAAATTTATTCCAGTGCCAATTTCCAAATTGTTTTAAGCTGCTGAGACTTTAGGAACACCCACTGATTTCCTCAAACCAAAAGATTATCAGTGAGTTACTTTCTAGTCTCTAAATAACACTAATGGAATGCATGAGCTTATGCAACTCTACAGAAATATGAATACTGTTTTTTTTTTTTTTTTTTTTTTTTTTTTTTTATTGTGATATTGAGGGGTACATTTAAGGGTTAGGTACAAAAATATGTCTCATTCAGGCACCCTTGTTTGTAAGAAGTGTCCCCCCATCCCCAGACAGGTATTTACTGCCA
>CAUYQG010189137.1:0-33139 GCA_963574415.1 Tarsius wallacei | reverse complement strand
GGCGACAGAGTGAGACTCCAACTCAAAAAAAAAGAATAGTCACTGTAGCACTGTTTGTAACTGCACAGAATTGGAAGACACCAAAATGTCCATCAAACGGGACTGATCAATACAAGGTGGTACATCCCCATGCAATGAAGTATCTGCAGGCTTAAAAAGAGTGATCAGTCTATATGTATGAGGAAGGATGAGCATGATAGCTGAACAATGTGATGGCATAATCTCAGTTTTTTGTTATAAAAAAGATATTTTTATATGTCTCTATGTTTAGCAACAAACTGTTAATATGGTTATTCCTGGGAGTGGAAATGGTGAGAGGGGCTTTCACTTTTGGCTATTTTTTTTTTTTTTTTAGAGTTAGGGTCTCACTCTGGTGCCCAGGCTGGAGTGGCACAATCATAGCTCATTATAACCTCAAACTTCTGTGCTTAAGCAATCCTCTCACCTCAGCCACCTGAGTAGCTGAGACAACAGGTGTTCATCATCATCCATAGCTATTTAAAAAATTTTTTTGTAGAGATGAGGGTTTCACTGTGTGGCCCAGACTGGTCTCAAACTCCTGGGCTCCAGCAATCCTCCCGTCTCAACCTCCCAAAGTGCTGACATTGCAGGCATAAGCCACTGTGCCTGGCCTTAACTTTGGACTTTTTACACTTTTGCATTGTTTGAAATTTTCAGTGAATATGTACTATTTTTGTATTTAAAAATTAAAGATTAAAAACTAATAGACCTAGCGCGGTGGTTCACACCTATAATCCCAGCACTTTGGGAGGCCGAGGTGAGAAGATTGCCTGAGCCCACGGGTTCGAGAACAGCCTGGGCGGGCAACTTGGTGAGCTCTCATCTCTACAATAAATAAAAAAATTAGCCAGGTGTGGTGGTGTGTGCCTATAGTTCCAGCTATTTGGAAGGTTGAGGTGGAAAGATCACCTGAGCCCAGCAGGTCGAGGCTGTGGTGGCCGTGAGCGTGTCACTGCACTCCAGCCTGGGCAACAGAGTGAGACTCCAACTCAAAAAACAAACAAACAAACAAAAACACCTAATAAATGTGTGTACTTCTAAAACTAATATAGAAACTCAGGAGCTGTGAATAGTACTTAAAACTTGTATATTTGAACATTTCCCCCTACAAATTCCATTTTAATGTGAGGATGTGGAAAACACTTTTTCTTCCCTCACGTCCTCCAGGTTCTCGGAAATGTCATGTCTTAACTAAAGACGTGAACATGAAGATGTGAAGGAGCTAAGGCATTAGACAGAGTTTATCCTACTAAATGTGAAACAATACCTTATTCAGATAATCATTACAATGACTCTTTAAGAAATGTTACATCTCTAAGTTCCTGCCAACTTGTGAGAAGCAGGCAGACATTCCTGAAGAAACCATCAACAATGTCATAAATCAAGAAAAATCACATTTTCCAGATTTCTACTATGGTATCTAGCAGAGAGAGATATTAGTCATTTCATGAAAGGAACTGAGAGCAAAACAAACCACCTCCCCTGTCTCTGCATCAGTCACTTTCTCTAAGCACCAGCCTGGAGAATCAAGCCCAGGACAGAAGCCAGGGCAGCCCCAGGGTCTCTAAGCATCAGGACTGACTCCACAGTCTTCACAATCTCCTGCCCTAGGATGGAAGGTGTTCCCACCACACTAGCCACCTAGTGCACCCCTGCAGGGAAAGAGTCTAATTGGCTGGCTCAGGCACACGCCCATCTTCTCAGGAAGGGCACCTGGAGACAGTGCTTCTATTATCACACGATGTAAGAAGGAGAATTAGGGTGCTGTTACTAAAGGAAAGGAAAATGGGTGCTTGGGGCCAAAAACCAGCCAATGGTCACCACAGCATCTTTGCCACTTTTCCTAATCATTTTCAGTTCCTGAGTGTGATTATTAGCAACTGTTGATTCTTTGATTCTTCTTGTCTTCATGGACTTCTGAAACTGATCACCTGTCCAAACTGAGATCAATTCCTTGACTCTACCATGTTGTATGGCTTCTTGATTTGCTGAGAGTATCTGCAGTCTTTCCTACAAGTTGTAGAAAGGGTGGATTTGCCAGCCATAGGAAGAAACCTTGCTTGGTGCATAGCAGGCACTCAAGTAAACTTTGCTTGTTTGGCGTGGTAGCTCATGCCTATAATCCCAGCACTTTGGGAGGTGGAGACGAGAGGATTGCCCAACCCAGGGTTTTGAGACCAGCCTGGGCAACTTGGTGAGACCTCATCTCTACAAAAAATAAAAAAATTAGCCAGGCGTGGTGGTGCATGCCTATAGTCCCAGCTAATTGGAAGGTTGAGACAGAAGAGCCCAGCAGGTTGAGGCTGTGGTGGCCATGAGCGTGCCACTACACTCCAGCCTGGGTGACAGTGAGACTCCAACTCAAAACACACACACCAAAGAAACCCCAAACAAAACAAAACTTTGCTGAGTGAACGAATGAACATCTCTAAAGAGCTTCTGTGCTCTAGCTGCCCTTATGTAGAATACTCTAGAATACTCTCCGTGAATCCCAGAGGTGAAAGGGACTCCAGGCCCATCAGCTTTACCCACCTTCTACAGGTGAGAAAACCGCAACCCCAAGAGATTAAGTGACTCAGCAATGCCGCAGAGGAAATTAAAGGCAGTCAGAAATGGAACTCAGCTTTTCCCTACTCACAGACCGTGTGGTGCCCTTGGCTGCCAAGCAAGCCTTGAGTGTGTTGTATCTGTAATTCAGTCAAAGGCAGTGGTGGTGCTGTCACCACGGACATTTTTGCCTTTGAATCTTGACTCCCAGGGATTTGCAGCAGTGTGAATCAGCCGGGTCAGTGTGCTTACAACTCAATGAAATCTCTTGCTTTACTGTGTTTTTGTTAACGGACTTATACAGTACTTATAGCCTCAAAAGTAATTTACCTGGCCAGGCGCAGTGGCTCAAGCCTATAATCCCAGCACTTTGGGAGATGGAAGCAAGAGGATTGCCTGAGCTCAGGGGTTCGAGACCAGCCTGGGCGATTTGATGAGACCTCGTCTCTACAATAAATCAAAAACTAAGCTGGGCTGGTAGAGCACGCCTGTAGTTCCAGCTACTTGGAAGGCTGAGGCAGAAGGATCGCCTGAGCCCGTCGGCAAGCCACTGCACTCCAGCCTGGGCAACAGAATGAGATGCTGACTCAAAAAAAAAAAAGTAATTTATCCAACTTGCATGATTTTGGTGAGTCGGGCCCAGTGGCAACAATTGCTTATATCAACCTTGTGCCACTGCATGGTTTTTAAAAAATCATTTGGGGATGTTTGGAAAGGCCATGTAACCATGAAGCCCTACAATTTCCATAAACCAATGCGTCCTATGTTTTCCTAAAGAATAAAAACTTTGAGAAACCAAGCCTAGGGTTCCAGTGTGTGGGAAACCTTCCTTTTTCCTGCCAAATTCATCTAGATCTCCACATTCTTCCCCACACTGCCCACCCTGCTTGTGCTGCGTGGACAGAGGGTGCTTCACGCAAGCCTCCCTGATGGGCCTGTCTCCACCTGCCCACACTAGTTAACGCCTCTCACCGCAGGGCCGGGGAGGAACAGATTCTGCCTGCCTCACCTCCCACCATCCCAAGCCAGGGCAGGTTCCAGAAAGGAAGGGATTGGATGAATGAGCAGGTCTTGCCGCTGGAAGCCTGTGTCTCACACTCCAGAGCCAGCCTTACCTTGGAGGGGCCCCTCAGTCGTAGGGCTCCGGGAGCACTAGGCCAGAGCCAGGGTCCTGCCGTCAAGAGATTTTTTCCAAGCTTCCAGCTTGGCAGGTGGGGTGTGGAGAGCAGATTCCTCCAGGGCACCTGCCTCCCTCCAAGGTAGTGGCAGTAAAGAGGGCGATGGCTAGGTTAAGTCCTGGGGTCTTCAGTGGGAAGGAAGCTTCATGGCCTTTGTCAGAAAGGGATTCTCTAGGTCCCTTGAGGGCCCTCTCCTGTGACCCTGCTCCCCTTCCCTCCCATGGGCAAGGTGTGTGGAGGACGTTGGCAGGGGCTGAGTATGCGACTCCATGGCGTGGGAGTGTCCGTGGGACTGCAAAGCAGGGAAATTCTGCAGAAGCATTTTTTTCCAGCAGCATTGTGGAGGAGCAGTGCCAGGAGGGGTTGCTTCTGTACTGACCCACAGAATTTGCTGCCTGGCCACTGCCCCTCTGGCCTAGGTCAGAGGAGAGAACTGGTGGGAAAGAAGAGGCCTTCCATTGCCCAGTCTGGGCTGCAGAACCTGCTGGATACCAGCAGGCAGGGGAAGGAGGGAGGGAAGGGACCGTGGCACAGTTTGAGGGAAGATGAGGATGATTCCCTGGGAAGCTGGTTAATACCCCCATGCCTCCATCACCACAATGTCTCTGCCTCTGGGCAACTCGGGGAAGCAAAAAGAAAGGGTGATGGGGCTGGTCAGTGAGGAAACAGAGAGGAGGTATTACCGGATGCCTGAGAGGACAGCAGGTGGACTCCATTTTGCAAGGTCTTTCCTTTTTACCCAACAATACAGGCAATATGAGGGAGGGGCACACAGGCTGGGACCTCATCAGGGTTAGGAGTGACCTTGGCAAGGGACTCGGCTGTTGACCTCCAAAAGAGTTTTTCCTCATGAGAAAGAGAATTTTTAACAAAATTTTATTTAATTTTTTGAGTTGAAATCTCATTCTGTCATCCACGCTGCAGTGCAGTGGCATGTTCACAGCTACTACGGTCTTGACCTGCTGGGCTTAGGCGATCCTTCCATCTTGGCCTTCCAAGTAGCTGGGACTACAGGCATGGGCCACCACACTTGACTATTTTTTTTTTTTTCCATTTATTTATGGTAGAGACGAGGTCTTGCCATGTTGCCCAGGTTGGTCTCAAACTCTTGGGCACGGGCAATCCTCTTGCCTCTGCCTCCCAAAGTGCTGGGATTATAGGTGTGAGCCACCACACCCAGTCAGAGAAAGAGGATTTTTTTTAGGGGAATGGAATTCTTTTTTCCAGGACCAGGTGTGCACACTGTGAAAACACTTGGTTTCCTGAGATGGAGGTGGCAGAAGAAAACCCCTTCCTGGGAAGCATCTAGTGTGTCAGGCATAGCGTGGCTTGGCTCTTTCCATCTGCTATTTCACTGAATCCTTAAAACACCACGAGGCAGGAATTATTATTCCAGGCTGAAGAGATAAGGAGTCTGAGGCTCCGTGTGTTTAAATAACTTGTCCCCAGTCAGCCAGGAAGTGGCAAAGCCAGTGTTTGGATGCATAGCCCTGGCTTTCATTGTGACACCCTGTGGCTGAGGAGGAACCTACTGGGGAGCTCTGACTCGATTGTGTCTGGGTGACTCTGCACAGGTGGCTGAAAGGGAGCCACTCAGCCAAGGTCTGGCCACAGCCTCCTGCCACAGGATGTGGATGGCGCGGGAAGGGCTGGGCCTGTGTGGCTGGCAGGACAAGATGCCCCAAACCCCAGGAGGAAGTTGGCTCTCCATCCCCAGAAGCTCAGTGGCTGGCAGGCCTAGCAGAGGCGGCCTGGGTTGTGGAGGAACCTCTCCTGGGAGCGGCCCCTGGAGCCGCCTGTCTCTGTCAGTGCAGGAAAAGGGCGGGACTTCACTAGGGACAGGAGGAAGAAGACAAGCCTGTTGTCAGTGGAAGTTAACCTCATGAGGACTTAGTTTCTCCCCGACCCCCTCCGCAGACCCTAGGCCAGATGCCCTTAGAAGTGAATGAGGCCCCAAGGGGGGCGTCAGGGGCTTGCATCTGAGAAGTTAGCAGCAAGGTGAGGAGCTGCTCAGAAGCCAGTCAGGACAGAGTTGCAAACAGTGGAGTCCCAGGAACTGGACTCACCAGTGCGTCCTCTCTCCAGCAGGGAATGGGATGGGCCTTTGCTGTCCCATCCCAGCCCCTCAGGAGCAGAGCCTTCCCAACTCACCTCAGCTTCTGTGACAAGCAAGGACTGCTGATAAACCTGGCAGCACAGCTGAAGCAAAGCCACAGAACGACACATGTGGAGGGTTCCGGGGTCTCTACAAAGGTTGTGGCTAAAAGCCGCTTTTTCTGAGTACATACTATACTTTATGCACTGTGTTAAATACTTGCCCTGCACTAACTCAATTCTCACTGCAGTATGACTAGTGACACTAATCAACTGAGCAAATATCTATTGGGTACCTGCTAGGTACAATGCCCTGTGCTGGATGCTGGGGGTAACTCAGTGAAGGCAGGCAAGCTCCTATCCCCAGGAAACTTACAATCTGGGTAGGAACTATTATTATTCCATTTCAGGGATGAGGAAACCAAGTCCTTGTGGGGTTAACTTACTTGCTTAGGTCACTAAGTGACAGGGCAGTTTGAACCCAGGCAATCTGTTTCAGAGCCCAGGATGCTATTTTGTCACCAAATCCTTCCACTCCCACCCCACCCCAACACTACCTATGCAACAGATACTGTTGGTTGCCTTTTCACCTCCCAGGTTGGAGTTCTTTGGTGTGATCATAGCTCACTGCAGCCTTGAACTCCTGACTTCAAGCAATCCTTCTGCTTTGACTCCCAGAGTAGCTGGGATTGATTACAGGCATGAGTCACCACACCTGGCTTGCTTGCCTCTCTAAATCCTTCTCACTTGCTGGCAGAACCCTAATTTATTGGAATGTACACCCCTCTCCTACCTGTGTGCTCAGCGAAAGGCCCCAACCCTAGGGGTGAATCTTAATTAGTTTAAACCGGTTTGCCAGGGATTGGCTTAGGCCCCAGATACATGACAATTTGGCCAAGAGACATGATAGGAAGTTGGCTGGGAGGGTTTGGGGGAAAAGTTTTCTTATGATGCTCTAAGTTGCTGAGCCTGGAACTGTGGTGGCCAACTGGGACCCACAAGGAGACCAGCCTGGGGATAAAAGCCAGTATGCTGAGGGTGGAAGAATAAAAAACGTGGAGACGATTTTAGTCCTGCATAGACTGCTGAGCACTGCTGTTGTGTGAAACAAGATACTTCTACCCCATAAGATATCTTGGGGTGTTTTCTGCTTTTTGCAGCTGAAAACTACCTATGTAATATAAACTAGCTCCAGCCCCTACCATGCCACGACGGCTTCTGGGACACCCCAACCTTCACTGGCCCTTACTTCGAGTGCTCTAACACACTATCTGCTCCACTCCTTTGGCTCCTACTCATGGCTTTCCTTGAGGTGTCTGTTTTTGCTTGGCTGGTTGTTTTGAGACAGGATCTCATTCTGTCACCCAGGCTGGTGTGTAGTGGCATAATCACGGCTCACCACAGCCTCCAATTCCTGGCCTTAAGCCATCCTCCCCCTGGGTAGCTGGAACTACAGGCACACACCACCACGTCTAGCTAATTTTTAAATTTTTTTGCAGAGGTGAGGTCTCCCTGTTACCTAGGCTGGCTTCGAACTGGCTTCAAGCAATCCTCCTGCCTTAGTCTCCCAAAGTGCTGGGATTATAGGCATAAGCACTGCGCCTGGCCCAAGATGTCTGTTTTTGACTGACTTCTTTCATATAGTCTCTTGGCTTTTAAGCTGTTATATCCTGTTTCTCTAACTACGTTATAAGCTCCCTGAAGGGAGTAAGCGTGCCTTACATTTTGCTATGTTGTCTGTGGTATCTGCCATCAATGTGGAGCCCGCAGTAGAGCTTTAAAATATTAACTAATCTTTCTTTTGCCACATTCCAAGATAGTAAATGCTGTCCCAGAGGGGAAAAATGAACACGTTTCAACAGAGTAAAACAAGAGTCAACGGGTTGCAGCTGGAGGCCAGCGTGAACAGGAATGTCGGGCATCTCACTCTGTAGTGGCCTAGATTCAACAGTGGTCTACACCAGCTCCTCCTGCCTCCTCTGTGCCTCGTCCTGGGCTGGATGCTGGGGAGACAGAGACAAAGCCACTGCTTGCTGTAAGCCAGGAATGTTCACGTTCATCCTTTGTTGATTCACAAGAACCTTTTGGGCGGGAGCCGTCCACACCAGTTTATAGTTGGAAAACAAAGACCTGACCTGAGTGAGCAGCTGGAAGAGCAGAGCCATCTGAGCTCGGAATTTCTAGTTACTGAATTGGGTTCACAGGGCTTTCTATAGTTCCCCTTTCCTTTTTCCTATTGAGCAAGTGATCCCCTTGTACTCACTGGCTCAGGAGAAGGATGTAGCAGAGTATAAAATAGAAATACAATCATGCGTTGCTTAAGGACATGTTCTGAGAATGCATCGTTAGACAATTTCATCAGAGAGTGAATGTACACAGACCTAGATGGTCAGCCTACTACACACCTGCGCTATATGGTGTAGCCTCCTGGGCTATAGGCCTGTACAGCATGTTACTGTATACTGCAGACAACTGTAACACAATGGTATTTATGTATCTAAACATATCCAAACATAGGAAGGGCTCGATAAAAATAGGGTATTATAATCTTACGGGTCCATTGTCAGATACGCGGCCCATGACTGTATTTCCAAAAGCCTAAGCACTAGAAGAGAATCTCAGAAAAAGACTAAAGGTCTTGGCCTTAAAGGGGTCGTAGGTCATGCTTCCTCAGCCAGAAAGCCATTTCTCTTGGTGAAGGAGAGGAAGAGAAAGGAGGGGAGGGGAGGAGTGAGATGCATTTGTAGGTGGCTGGGGGGCAGCAAACAGGAGGCAGCTTTCTAGAGATTCCTGTGCTCTGAACTTGGCACAGAAACAGCGCAGTTGTGAGCCACAAATTCTTCAGACTGAAATGGCTTTGTGGTGGGGACCAGAGGGACCAGAGGGACCTTCCTGATATCTTGGTATTTGGCAGATCTTGAGACTGTTTTCTTTAAGTACAAATATTTGGTTCTCTGAAACATACTCCCAATAGAAACAACTAATTCTGCCCCCCGACCCTCTTTTTTTTTTTTAGCGATAGGGTCGCCCAGGCTGGAGTGCAGTGGTGCAATCATAGCTCATTACAGCCTCGAACACAGGGGCTCGAGCGTGCCTCTGCCTCCCAAAGTGCTGGGATTATAGGCTTGAATCACTGTGCCTGGTCTCTCCTTATCTTTAGATTACAGAACACCATGTTTCTTCCACTTACCTTTATTGTATTACAGGTTTAGCTATACTGTTGACATGAATTAAGTCAAAATACAGTAAGGCTCTGGTCAACCACCTAGGATCCCAATCTAATCAAGAGGTTTCCAGAGAATTTCAGACCATTAAACATTAGAACTAAATCAATACAAGCATCTGCAAGTATCTGTGCTTAAAGCTTCAGTTCTGAATACTCTAGACACTTGGGTTATCCTCATTTTAGAGAAGACAACATTTCTCAGAGAGATTATGTAACTTGTCCAATGCTACACAGCTAGGATTCAAGTCCAGGCATTCTGGCTAATGGCAGAATTTCCAGCCACTATAGACAAGTCCAAGGCAACTCATAACATAATATAGTAGAGGAATGGTACTGGTAGGAGCTACGGAGATACCCCTAGTGACCTACACCCCGGACCCTCGACTATTGGTCCCCCTGCCTGTCTGGGTGAGTCCCAAGCAATAGCTTTCAAATCTGTTCAGTGATGGGGCACACTGGACCTGGAATGTTCCCTCCTAGCAATGGTAGTTAACTTTTGTCTACTCTGCCCAGCTCCAAATTCTGCTAGCCTGATCCCCTTGGCTCACTAAGACTCCTTGACTCTGTACCACACACTCACTCACCCGCAGCCATCATTTCCTTAAACGAGCCCACATCATTGAAGCTTCTTGTGCGTCATTGCCTTCAATTGTTTTTTTGTTTTTGTTTTTGAGTTGAAGTCTCACTCTGTCGCCCAGACTGGAGTGCAGTGGCCGCTCCCAGCCACCGCAGCCTCGACCTCCTGGGCTCTGGTGATCCTTCCACCTCAGCCTTCCAAGTAGCTAGAACTACAGGCGCTACCACATCCAGCTAATTTTTTGATTTATTGTAGAGATGGGGGTCTCACCAAGTTGCCCAGGCGGGTCTCGAACCCTCAATTGTTATTTTATTCTAGCGTTACCAAATTTCTTTTTCAATTTTGTGTAAAATGCAAAAGCAAAAAATATATGTATACCCATCTTTTTTGTAAGAAAATTTTAATTAGTGTTTGTTTTTATGAAGTGCCATCCTTACTTTAATTTCAGGACTAAACTGATTTCATAAGATGCATCCTATGCTCAGACCAGTATAACAAAACTCCTTTGAAACTGCAGCATGCATTGATCCACATCACTGTTTCAATGAAATGTGAGGCTGAATTAAATGTACATAGGAAATAAGTACACATTTTGGTGGAATACACCTGTGAAAATGACATTTACTTTAAAAAGGAGTAAATATAACAATGAACTGTATTACAATGTAAGGTCGGTAGTCAATCATAACATGTTAAAGAAACATATAAAGTGGCATACCAAAAAACGAAAGTGAGATATTACAATTCCAGTCACATCTAGAGCCTAGGATAGATTTTTGCCCTCGCCGAGGTGCCAATATGAGGGGGACCCCCAAACCATGGACTTTATTTATAAAAAATTGTGTATTAATTCTTACATGTTTAAACTTCAGTCACCTTCAAGGTACTTTCTATTTGCTGCAATACAGCTATCAAGATGCTTTTTCCACTGCTCAGAACAGTTTTTGAACTTGTCAATTCTGATGCCTTTTTGTGCTTCTGTCTTTTTTTGTTTCACCTCTTCCATATCAGCAAAAAAATTCCCTTTAAGGACTTTTTAAACCAGGGAAACAAAAAACAAACAAACAAAAAGAAAGTCACTTGGGGCAAGATCAGGTGAATAGGAAGGTGGGGCACGAGGATCATGCTGTTTTTGGTCAAAAACTGCTGAACACTCAGCACAGTGTGGGCAGGTACACTGTCATAAGGACTACCTGTTTGCCACAACTTGGGACATTTCTTCTGCAAATGTCTCTCAACATTAGCTGGTATACTGATGCCAATGGGATCCCAGAACACTTATCTAGCGGAGAAAGCCTGTACTACAAGGGGCGTATTCTCCAAAAGATAATTCTGGGTTTTTTGGGTTTCCCCTCGTATAACCAGTTTCTGAACTTGTGGCTGCTCTTTTCCAATATTTTAATTCCCTACTTATTTTTTTCCTCAATTCTGACTTGGCCCCAAAACACTACCTATTTTTGAGAATAGTGCTAATTTCTGGGAGTATATAAATTAACAGACATATAGTCTCTTGCTCACCAGGGGGGCCTAAAAACTAGCAGTTTGACTGGGCAACCACTACTTCCTAGAGAGAGGCTAACGTGAACACACAGAACAATGCTGCTCAGCCACCAAGTTTGTGACATAGGTCTCTAAGGAGCAGGATTGTTGCAAGTAATATCCTTTTTTTTTTTTTTTTAAAGAGATGAGGCCTCTCTATGTTGTCCAGGTTCCAGGTTAGTCTCAAACTCTCAAGCTCAGGCAATCCTCCCACCACAGCCTCTCAAAGTTCTGGGATTAGAGGCATGAGCCACTGTGCTAGACCAGTATGTTTTGATGGAGATAAGAAAACAAAAACAAACAAACAAAAAACATGTTTATAGATGTTTAGCCTAAGTTCATCATCATTTGTTTCTTTCTTAAACATACAATATCAGCTTGTGAAAACTCAAGTTTTTGTACGAAAGACAGAAAATGTATTTTGCTTTGAGAAGTCAGATTTTATGTAATTCAATCCCTTGTTCACAGAATAGGAAGTTGTAACAGTAGGAAGATGGTAATTTTAGAAAGCATATCTCCAATAGAACATTATAAAACATTTAAACATGAATGACTTTTCGGCACACTAAAAATAGACATTTAGACATATTATCTTCGACGATTTAAATGATTTTTGCTCTCATTTAAATTCCATATCTACCTTGCTTTTATGTTTACATAAAAAAGGTATCCAAATATCTGTTTAAAAACTAACCCTTTTAAGGCTTTTTAATTTTTATAACAGAGGAAGTAAAAGATGACAAAAACATAGCCCACAATTCCTAACCTAGATTATCCCAGTAGACATGTTTTAAAAAGCAATACATGTACATGATCAGAAAACTCAAAATGTCCACAAATGCACAAATTGCGAAGTAAAAAGCTTTCATTCTCTCCTCGCTCCACTCCCATACACTCTGCCTAAAGCCTATCTCCTTTTCCCCTCAGCTTTTTTATTTTTTAACATGGGCTGGGAACGTCTGCCTAACTCAGGTCCTGCCATCTATAAGGGCTTGCAGTCAACTGGAGGAGCCTTTCCCGCCAATGGGAGGCACCCTGAAGCCCACAGAGATGGTTGCAGGCCTGATTTCCCAGGGTCTGCAACATGGATTATTTCTCTGAGGCCTAATGAGCCTTGGATGCAGTAAGGACAACTATTATAAACAGTGCTTTCTCTTTGAGCACTCAATGCATCCATGTTTTTGTGCGATACA
Source organism: Tarsius wallacei (assembly GCA_963574415.1). Lineage (NCBI taxonomy): Eukaryota > Metazoa > Chordata > Mammalia > Primates > Tarsiidae > Tarsius > Tarsius wallacei. Next base: position 20,764 of record CAUYQG010189137.1, on the reverse strand, counting down.
TTCTTAGAAAAATGCCTCAGCTAAAGGGAATATTTAAATTTAATACATATTGACAAACTGACTTTTAATAATAGACCAATTAGCATCCCAACTAATAATATATCAGTGCCTGCTCCCCCTCATCCTCACAAATACAATTTTCAACCATTTACAGTGAATGACCACAATTTCTGGCATATTTTGCATTTTATTTAATTAGGAATGAGGTTAGACATCTTGTGTATACTGGTCATGAAAATGTTTTAGTGACCTATTTATATCCTTTGCCTGATTCTATTGGTTTTCTTTTCTTTTTTTAAAAGAACTCTTTGTACTTTAGGTGAAATAGTTTTTTATTCAGGAACAGTTGTAGACAGTGAAGCTAAAACAGGAAATAAAGAAAATCCCTGCCCTAAAGGAGTTTACATTCTAGAAGATATAGGAAAAAAAAGTATATGTATACACATATGTGTATGTGCACATGCATGTGAGGTGGTGACAGGTGCTATGGAAAAAAATGGAGGACAAAAAGGGATAGAAAGTAATAGCAGCGAGCCGGGCACAGTGGCTCATGCCTGTAATCACAGCACTTTGGGAGGCTGAGGCAAAAGGATTGCCTGAGCCCAAGGGTTCGAGACCAGCCTGGGCAACTTGGCGAGACCTCATCTCTACAATAAATAAAAAAATCAGCTGGGTGTGATAGCATGTGCCTGTAATCTCAGCTACGCAGAAGGCTGAGGTGGAAGGAAGGATCACCTGAGCCCAGCAGGTTAAGACTGTGGTTGCTGCAAGCATGCCACTGCACGCTAGCCTGGGCAATGGAGTGAGTCTCTGACCTAAAAAAAAAAAAAAGTAATAGCAGTGTGTGATGCTGTTTTGTACAGAATGGTCAGGGAAGGCCTCTCTAAGAGAGATGTGCGAAGATACCTACCTGAAGAGGAGGAAGTAATCCACAGGAGGATCAGGGAAAGAACATTCAGGCAGAAGAAATGGCCCACCAATGGGCCATAAAAAGAAAATGAATTGGCATGTTTGAGGAGCAGCAAGGAGGCAGACAGACTAGGGTGGCGTGAACAAGGAAAAGGGGTCAGGAAAGAGGTCAGAGACAGATTGGGCTCAGATTGATAGTGTCTTATAGGCCATGACAAAGTCTTTGGAGTTGGGCTATATAAGATGAGAAGCCACTGGAGGGTTCTAATTTGGCTAGAGGCAGGTGGGAGAAGCAGAGACTAGTCATGAGAACTTCAGATAATGCAGATGAAAGATGATGCAAATATTTGTTGAAAGTAGCTTTTCCCAGTTTGTCTGTGGTGTCTTTATTTTTTTGGAGGGAGGGGTAGGTGGCCATGCTAGGTTTAATTTCTTTTTATCTCCTATAGCAATAGTAATCTTCTTGCTTATATCTTGGTTTTATGTCACACAGAAAACAGATTTTAGAATCATCTATTACTTCTATATTTTCATTAAAATTTTTTATCTATCCAAAATTGTTTTGGGGATAAGCAATGAAACAGGCAAGACAACTGCATGAAGCTCTGTGCAATTTATTTGCTGCACAAGAGCACCAAGCTGAGGCTGCAGTTCAGTTGGAGACTGGAATTCAAACTACGGTACATAGGAAGGCTGTGAATCCACAAGGAATGGGTCTTTGTCTCATTTGTACAAAGGTGCTGTATGAACGAAGTAGCGGTGCTGGAGTCAGAGACTAAGTTTTACTTCAGTTTCAACACCATCTTTGTTGAACACCATCAGTTTCAACAATCTATCTTTTCCTATACTTATTTAAAATGCCACTGTTATTCAATATTCATAGTTTAGATCTTTGGTAGAACCAAGAACCCCATTAAGGTCGAAATTTGCCATATTAAAAAAAGTATTGTTATTATTATTATTTTTTATTTTTTTTGAGTTGGAATCTCACTCTGTCACCCAGGCTGGAGTGCAGTGGCATACTTGTACAGCACACCTGCTGGGCTTAGGCAATCCTTCTGCCTCGCCCTTCCAAGTAGACACACACCACCACACCCGGCTAATTTTTTGTGATTTATTGTAGAGACAAGGTTCACCGAGTTGCCCAGGCTGGTCTCAAACTCCCAGGCTCAGGCAATCCTCTTGCCTCGGCCTCCCAAAGTGCTGGGATTATAGTCTGAGCCATCGTGCCCAGCACCCCTGCCCAAATTATTTTTAATGTATCCTCCTCACTAGGAGAGTCTTAATTTTAGGAGCCACATTAGAAGAAAATTTTGGCACATTAGAAAGAACTGGTGCAGTTGGAAGAATTCCTCACTTTCATATGCAATGGAAAAGCACTTCTTTGCTGTCTTTGCTTGAAGACTTCAGCCAAAGACATCAACAAAAGTTATTTCAAAGAACCTTGTGCTAACCCTCTGAAGGTCTTTGTTACTGAGATAATAGCTCAATCAACAGACTGAGTCCTACTGCCACAGGAAAATCTCTTTATTTCCAGGTTCAGGTTAGGCATTGGTTAGACTTTAACCAACCTTTAACTTTGTGGAAAGTTTCTTATAAAACTATCATAGAAAGTGGTATAAGATTGGTGGATGTACACATTGTTTTTCTTCTTCTTGTTTACCACTAGACCACCAGGAACAAACACTGTGAATGGTGAGGCACTCTATATTCCATGGTCTCTTTACAAACAAAAGTATAAATTCTGTCTTTTCAGCTGTTTCTCCTAGCCTACTCCACCCCAAGGTCCCTCATTACACTATTACTATCTTAGTGAGACAAGAAATAGCCATTTTAAGCTTCTGCCAAATAGGAAAGGTAGAATATTCCAGGACAAACAAGCAAAAAAGATAAAGGAAATGGAAAGGATCCCACTTTGTGATTTTATGCTTAGGCAAAGAGAAAACACATCACAGAAAAGACATCACAGGTCCTAATCGGTCAGATACTCTTTTTTCCCCCTCTACAAAGAGGTGCTGGGCTTGGAGAACGAGAATGGAAGGAGGGGTGGCAAGACAGGTGTAAGTTCTCATAAGGCAGCTTCCTTGGATTCCCCTCTCTTTCCTCAGAGAGTACTCTGAAACAAAGCTTTATTTATACATCAGCCTGCTGTCAAGGTTGCTGAAGAATTCACTAGATAGTAGCTAAGCCTATATTAAGAAGTAATCTAAATTTACCGTCCAGTCTCAGAGTAATAACTTCATGTGTCAACACAGTGGATTGAGAAATGAGGAGAGCAGAGAGGGAGAGGAGCTTGATTATATAAAAGAGATAGATATATCATTTTATATCATCAGTACGAGAAGCAAATGTGAGAATGTTTGGAGAGCTGTATTTTGGTTAAGAGCAAATATTTCTAAGTTGATTATCTTTCAGATCCAAGTCATGTTTCGACTATATATGCTTAAATATTTTTAGTTGAGACATACGTAGGATTTTCTGCTTTCCAGCAATCTTAGAGCAATAACAGTGACAACTAGAGTGAAAAAAAAAAAAAATCAGGCACCAGCATGAAGGAACATAATTGATACTTAAATATGAAATAGATAATTTTCTTTCTTGCTTGCTAAATAGACACGGTCTTGCTCTGTCACCCAGGCTAGAGTGTAGTAGTGTGATCATAGTTCATCGTAAACTTGAACTCTAGGCTTTAAGTGATCCTTCCACCTCAGCCTCCCAAAGTGCTGAGATTACAGGCATCAGACACCACACCCAGTCAATAATTAGATAAATTTCATTGCCCTTTTCTACGAATTTTCTTCCCTATACCTGAGGTCAGGTGTAATTCACCAACTGTGGGTTTCCAATACTTTTATCTAGGCCTATTTTCTCCCAAATTATTTTGGGTTTCAAAGTTATCTTTTTCTTCTCACCTCCTGCTTCTTTAAATCTTTCAAGCAAAATTTCCTTTTATTCTTTCACTGACCCTTTCCCCTTCCAAGTCATTCTCCAAGTAAGAGAATGGTGATTATTCCATTTCTGAAAGTTCGCTAGGCCCTGTTCAAAACCTTTTCTTTTCCTTTCCAACCACTGCATTCCTAATCAAGAGACCCTGTAGCAGCTACACCACTAGATTATACAAAAAGACCATGGGGCTTTAGGGATAAAAGTGAAAACATTAAAATATGAACAATATATACAATTTTACCACTTGAAGTTTAAGAAAATTTGGTCTTATGTATACCATTTTACCTACTTTACAGTCTAAACATTAAACGACTGGCTATTCTGTCTCGTTGTAACCCTATAATAACAGTTTCAAGTCTAAGATAAATTTCCATGGTAAAATAGCACCTCACTGCAAAATTAAGTCACTTGTTTCTTAGTGTGCAAAAAGTAGATGAAATGTTAGAAGCACATATTTAACAAATATTATTTTTTATTATTTACAAAATACATGGTGATCATAATAGTACATGTTACAGGTTACAAATGGGAAAAGAGACAAATGAGTTAAATGATAATAAGGTACCCATTTGTACGGAGTCCGTTTAAAATAAAACAGTTCCTCTTAACAGTAAGACAGGGCCATTGCTGTGTAAAAAAAATGCCAGTTACTTAGAAGAACACCTCTACCAAAAGGTAGAAAAGCACTGATATTGTGTCTAAATGAGTCCTAAATTAAAATTATAGCAAATACAGTTCCAGTGTTCTACAATACAACCATTGCTTTCAGGCAGGACTCTGTGAGAGACCTGATTGCCTATCTTACTCAAAGAGCAAAGCTCCAGTTATTTAACTTCCCTACCTTCCATAAAGCTTTGTTCAGGTGACTTTGGAAGGCAGTGTCAAAAACCCCATTCATTTCTGTTGCAAGTTCCCTCAGAACAGACACTGTGGACTCATCACTGGCATTCAGAATCCGCACAAAGAATTTATTCCACAATTCACCATCTTTTAGCCTAAAAATATATAAAAACCATTTTCATCAAGATTAGGCATATAAAAATTAGAATTCTTTTCGTGTTTAACTCAGTGGTACATTTATGCACCAAGATGATATAAGGTAATACCTAGAACTCTAGGGTTAGAGATCATTCAAATAGTCGTTTGAAAGCCCAGGGAAGAACTACAAAAAAAGGCTATCATAGTAGGGAAAACCAAAATACAGTTCACACAAAGGGAGAGGCGTTCTCTCATCTGAGTCTATAAATTTTCTCTGTGTACTAAGAGAGGTACCACTTGCAGCATTTTTCTTCTACAAATAGGAGAAAAAGGAATTTTGTCTCCTCTCTAACTTTCCTAGAGTCTGGGTCATTAAAAAGACTACAGCTTCCTCCCCCGACCCCAGTGGTTCATCATCTTTACAATTCTCTGAGAATCCTAAGCTTGACTGAAGTGACTGCTGTTTAAACCTATGATGTTTGTACCTTTGCTTATTATTACTTTCTTTTTATCAGAGAAACTTCTCTTTTTATATAAGGCAGGGCTGTTAGGAAACCCCAGTTGACCCCATCTGTTTCTGCCTATGTTGGCCTTGACCACAGCCAATTGATGATGCCTAAATCTATCCTATATGTCTTACGTTATATTTCATGCCCATCTAAAAAGTATATGTAAGAAACAAATAAGACTGGCCAAGTTCTGAATTAAATAAAGAGAAAAATACAATTCAATTGTTTAGAAGGAAAAATGGAGAAAGAGCATGAAATCTTCAACATTGATTTTTTTTTTTAAAACCAAAGAATGTAACACTAAGCAACAGACTGGCAAGCTTACACTGGGACATTGCTAAGATAAGCTAAAGTAGAACATAGGTATTTAATAAGGTTTATGAGCGGGCTTGTGGGAGTACTAAGGTTCTGAGACCAAGCAGCTCTTATTAAGAGATCATTTACAGCCTGGCATTGTGGCTCAAGCCTGTAATCCTAGTACTTTGGGAAGCTGAGGTGAGGGGATTGCCTGAGCCCATGGGTTCAAGAACAGCCGGGGCAATTTGGCAAGACCTCATCTCTACAATAAATTTTTTTAAAAAATTAGCTGGGAGTGGTAGCAGACACCGATAGTTTCCGGCTACTTGGAAGGATGAAGTGGAAGGATCGCCTGAGCCCAGCAGGTCAAAGCTGAAGTGGCTGTGAGCGTGCCATTGTACTCCAGCCTCGGTGACAGACTCCAACTCAAAAAAAAAAAGCATTTATTTCTTTACCAGGAGATTCAGTTCTCTGGTTTGGTTCTACCTACTCATAGCCTAAAATTAGTGTGTTTGTATGTGTGTCTGTGTGTGTGTGTGTGTATTTATATAAGTATATATATAAATACATATAAATGTAAATATATATAAATAAATAAATATATATACATATACATATATATATATAAAAAACTTAGCTGTTGAACTCTCTTCAAGAGGTGCTTATTTTTTTTTACTTTTGAAAATAATTGCGATTAAAAGGGGCTTAAGACTAACACCAAGTGGTTAGGAAATTGTTCTCACGAAATGTTTCTTTTAACACTTCTAAACTAAGACGCTTCCATACTACAGTTATAGTCTATATGCTACATCTAAATTAGGATGATGCCTGAGGTCTGAGTAGTTTCTTATTTTTAATTAGCAGTTCATGTATCCAGCATTAAGTGCTCTGCGGTTATGCTAATAAAAACTGGCTGAAATTACTGGAATCATGGCATTTGGATTAAGACAACTAAGGCTGCCAGAGCAGAGAGCGAACCCAAAAGAAAGAAAAAATTATTTGGACAGGCAGAGACCCTGAAATCACCAATACTTACTCAGAAATATTTTGGCTAAGTTTCCAGAGGGACCCATCCCAGAAGACCTGTAGGTGTTCCTTGAATAATAGTAAATGTGCTAAATCTGCTATACCAAACAGGTCTACCTGAAATCACAAAAAGCACCATCAGCTAAAATAATTCTCTACCTCTACTATAGCAGCTAATTTATGTAGGACGTTGAAAGGTATTATAGTGTTCAACTAAGCTTAATTTATGACATACATTTTAGTAGACTGCTCCTCATCGTTACAGTAAAGGGAGAAGCTCTCCAAAGAAATGATCAACAGTCAACTCTAGGAATTATCTTTAAGAACAAAAGATGACTAAATATCTGGACTATCACATTCACATTTGTAGGCCTTCTGAATCTGCATGAATTCCAGTTGTGATCTAAATGTGGGCCACATGACTAGTTCAGGTTCATGCTACATATTCAATCAGTAAATGCCTTATGTCTAGAACTGAGTTAAAAGGAATTTTTGCATATAATGCCACCATAGCAAACATTTTACATTTGTCTTGATGTTCTTTTTTATATGCATTATTTCATTTAATCCTCACAGCAATTCTGATGTACATAGAGCAGAAATCTGTTATCCTTATTTTTCAGAGAAGATAATAGAAAATAACCTATAAAAGATAACATGGATGATAAGTGGATGGTAAGTGGTAGCAATGGCCCTGGCACTTAGGTTACTCAGTTAGTCATGTGTTTGCACGTGTCTGTGTAAATTCTTCAGCACTGTGACAGAAAATGGTACATTTTGTTTGACTTGGTGATATTTGAAAACTAGGTCATCTATTCTGGAAGCGTCAATACCAGCAAACACTAGCTTTTATAGCTTATCTAGACAATAAAGAGACTAAGAACCCCTCTCCATATTCGCTCAGCTTTGTTTTACACCTACCTGGTAGGGAGAAGAACAGTTAGCCAGGATCTTTTGTCCTTCCAGGATCTGTACAGTCCGAAAGCCGCTGAGGGTAAAAACATCTAGCTGCACCCTGAGATCGACACTGTAGGAAAAGTCCACTATCTTCAAAGCTTGATTGTTCTTATTATAATCATAAGGATCGTGGATTCTGAGCTCAGATTTAAGAGAAGAGATAATAAAAATAGGCCATGAAAGAAGCTGCATCGCTGGATTTAAAAAAAAAAAAGGTACTGCAGGTGTGTCTTAGTTATGGCAACAGCTCCCTCCAGTGGTTAATTTTGAAAATGCACCTGTAAGGGCACTGGCAGTCTTGGGGAAGGAATGTCAAGATCAGTTTGGTGACTTCAAGTGTATTTAAACACAGTTCATGGCCACTATTGAACATTTTCCAAACTTCCATGTTATAGAAAGTTAGAACTGGAAGTAGATGGCAGGCTTCTGCCTTGTACTGTACACATTAACATGTACCATAGCAATGATTTATGCATGGACAGGAATTATAATGGAAGAAACTAAGCTTTTAAGTGATTTCAAAATGTTCTTTCTGGCTTTTAATTCTTTGTGAATCTGTATAAAATTTCCTATCAATTTTGATTACTAGTGACAAAGGCAAATTTCCTTTAACACTATGTACTTTCCTGGAGGCTCTGGTGGCTGAAAGGAGCTATTTGAATTCATAGACCACAAATGCCCATTTCTAAAAGGGTGAAAAAATACCTCTGCTTCTTTTCTTTCCAGACCAACACCTCTGCTTCTAATTTCCATAACCCTGAGAATTCTAGCACTGTCCTTTTAATGTCATGAAGTAGGATGAAAATAAAAACTATACTGGGGTTCTTACATTTGGAAACATGGGGGATTTCTGGTGGTCACGATGGCTGGGGGAATGTTACTTGCAATTATTTGGGTAGGTGGGAGAGTTATGGGGAAGTAGGAATATAAATAAAATATTCTGCAATGCTTAGAAAAGACTTGTACAAAGAATTGTCTCCAAAATACCTATGGTGCCCTGGATGAGAAATGCTGCTACATTATATCTGGGGAAGCCTTTAAGACTCTGCTGTTTCAGGAGAGAGGGTGGGATTCTCTAGTTCTTTTGGTGATAACTGCAAAATACATGGACAATTCTTTATTTTTTTGAGTTGGAGTCTCACTCTGTCACCTAGGCTAGAGTGCAGTGGCACGCTCATGGCCATCACAGCCTCGACCTGCTGGGCTGAGGCGATCTTTTTGTCTCAGCCTTCCAAGTAGTTGGAACTACAGGCGCACACTACCACACCTGGCTAATTTTTTGATTTATTGTAGAGAAGAGGTCTCACCAAGTTGCCAAGGCTGGTCTCGAAACCCTGGGCTCAGGGAATCCTCTTGCCTCGGCTTCCCAAAGTGCTGGGATTATAGGCTTGAGCCACTGCACCCAGTCGACATGGACAATTCTTTAGTCTCCATGCCACTAAGATTTAGAGTCTAATTTCAGCCTCTTTTTGTAGACTAGCTAGTCAGGAGAAATATAAAGAATGAGTCCAGTTATCTGTGTATACCAATGATCTCAGAAAGAAACTTAACTCCTTACCCAAGACATGGGGTTGGGCAGACAAAACATCTTTAAATCAGGCCTTTTTTTGTTTGTTTTTGAGTCAGAGTCTCTCACTCTGTCTTCCATGCTGGAGTGCCGTCCCACAGTCATAGCTACCACAGCCTTGACCTGCTGGGCTCGGGTGATGCTTCCGCGTCAGCCTTCTGAGTAGCTGGACCTACAGGCTTGTGCCACCATGCCCAGTTTATTTTTTTATTTATTGAATAGATAAGGTTTTGCCAAGTTGCCCAGGCAGGTCTTAAACCCCTGGGCTCAGGCAATCCTCTCGCCTCCACCTCCCAAAGTGCTGGGATTTTAGGTGTGAGCCACCACACCCAGCAAATTAGGCCATTTTACTCAAATACTATGAGTCCAATGATCACTAAAAGGATGTGCTGGTCCTCTAGTCCTTTACACAAAAGAAAAAACTTAGACTATTTTTGCCTTCTTCACGCTTGAATGTTTTCTGTATTTTCTCAGTTCTTAGTATTTGGGCTTTATTTCTTATTTTCTGCTATGTGCTCATTTCTTGAACATGATGGACAAACTGAGTTTAATTTGAACCCCTTTCTTGGCATAGTTAGTATTTGCACTCTGGTTTTACCCACTTCTCTTGGCTAACAGCTCAATAGGCTTGACTTAAGCTTTGGTTTATGAAACTGAGCAGTGCTGGCATCCTTGCTAGAACTGCACTGGCCCTGTTCAAAGAATGACTAGACAATCTACTTTACATTTCTCAAAATATTCATATTTTAATCTCTTCTTGAAATGAATCATCACAATACTGTGATTAATACTTTTATCTGAACTTTTTCCTCAACGTGCTTATTTCTTTGATTTCTTTTAAATAATTCCCAATGATTACTGACTTTTAAGTAAATATTCTCTTAACATAATTGTTTCTTTATATGGCACTTATCAAAAGGCTTAAAAAATGACTATTCATGTTTTAAGAGAAACCTCACAGCACTATTAGAGAATGGAAAGGACCAACCTGTTTCTGAGAATTAGACTCCTAGGACTCAAGTCACCATGGACTATTTCTGCTTTGTGTAGCTTCTCCACTATTGTCAAAAGGTTATAAATAACCAACACTGTTATTTCATGAGTAATAAATTCACTGTGCTGGAGAAGATCCTGGAAATAGAAGGAGAGAAAACTCACTATTTCTCCAATTGGGTGAACTGTAGTTATACTCAATACCTTGAAAATGGCTGGTTTGTACACTTCCTTGTTCTCTACTAGAATGTAGGCTCCTTTGTAGTCTGGGCCTATGTCCCAGTTTTAACAATACTGTGATCTCCCAGAAGATTGTAAGGATTTCATGAGATCATGAATGGAGAGTATTAAGGGTGAGCCTGGCCCATGATAGGTGCTCTGTGTGTTTTAAAATACCCTCATTCCAACCATTTTACTTATTTATTTTTATTTATTTATTTATTTTTTGAGTTGGAGTCTCACTCTGTCGCCCAGACTGGAGTGCAGTGGTATGCTCCTGGCCACTGCAGCCTCGCCCTGCAGGGCTCTGACGATGCTTCCGCCTCAGCCTTCCAAGTAGCTAAAACTACAGGCAAGTGCTACCACGCCCGGCTAATTTTTTTGATTTATTGTAGAAACAAGGTCTCGCCAAGTTGCCCAGGCTGGTCTTGAGCCCCTGTGCTCAGGCAATCCTCTAGCCTTGGCCTCCTAAAGTGCTGGGACTACAGGCATGAACTACCGCAACAGGCTCATTCTAACCATTTTAGAAAATTCTTAATACTATCAAAATCTGCAGCAAAAATTTCTTAAGGAAATTCAAAGGAAAAAAGTTATATACTGTGCCTGGGTTTTAAAAATAATCCAGTGGGGGGATAAGGGTTGAAAAATTACCTATTGAGTACGATGTGATGGGTATACTAAAAGCCCAAACCCCACCAGTACACAATATATTCATACAACAAGCCTGCACATGCATTTCCTGAATCTATTTTTTTAAAAGTCAAAAACTTCTGACCACACATAACTTCACCTAAGCTCATCACTGTATTTTAGAGGGGTGGAGGTGGCACCTTGTCCCTCAGCTTTATTGAGATGTAATTGACAAATAAGATTGTGCATATTTAAGGTAAAAAGAAAATCCAGTGAAGGTAGTACAGAGAAAACAAGAGTGGCCATGAGCTGATGATTTATCATAGTTAAATGACTAGTTAATGGGAATTCATTATACAATTCTGTCTGCTTTTGCTTATGTTTAAAAATTTACAAAACAAAAAGTTAAAAAATACCAATAGAGGTCCTTGGTCAAAATAACTTGGGAAAATAAAAATGAACAATACTATACCTTATCATTTAATTTGTCTATTTCTAGACAGCTGACAGGATTTTTGTACTAAATTCCTTTGCTAAATGAAACACAAATCTCTCTACTTGAGGACTTTCAATGACATGTTTTTAGTATGCAAACCTGAAGGGTGAAGCAGTTTATATATTGGTGCCAAACAATACAGCCATCTTGATATTGATAACAGTTGCACAAATGATCATACTCCTCATTTAAACGTTCCTTTAACTTGAGGTTGATATAAAAGTCCCATGGGACAGGTTGAGAAGATACCTGTAAGACATTGTATTTTAAAAATAAGTGCAATGACATAAACCACTAAGGGTACCTAATCCTAAACCAGGGGAAGTGAGGGCCAGTTGGAGACCCAAACTTCACCTGCATATAGACTACTTATGTACCTAATCCTAACGTGTACCCCACATCTTCATAATAAAATAAAGTAAAAATAAATAAATAAGTAAAATAAGTGCAATTAGAATCTATGGTTATAGCTGGCAGACTGAAAGCACATTCCCTCTAGCCCTTCTGATATAGACATAATAGTAAAGGGTTATTTTAAAGGCATAAATCTTCTGTAAAGGACAAAATAGCAATACAGTTCTGGAAGCTGGAAGGAGAGTAAGAAGAGGTTAACAATCCACCTAGAATAACAATCAATCCAAGGAGAATCGATCCTAGCAGTGGAGAAAGTTGAATCATATTTATACTACAAAGCTATTTCCCTATAGTATATCACTGTTGTCATCAATGACCTTTGGAGGTAAGGCTGAAGATGGCGCTAATAGAAGTGGCTGATCCCCATTTAAGAGAAAGTTAGACCCCAAATTTCCCACCCTGCTCTCATAGTCCAGCCCAGCTACTGCCACTCTTCTATTTCAGAAGACCATAAGTTTATTCTCTAGTGAGTATAAAACAGAAAGGCTTTAGACTATTATCTCAGAGATACTATTGAAGGTAGAAATATCATATGGAAAACAGGAAAAAGTTTATGTATCAGATGTTAAGGTATACCTGTTTGCCTTTCCAAATCTTCTAATTTCCTCACTCAGCTTTCAGAAAGCCAGCAGCCAGGCTTATATGCTCTAGGCAGAAAATTAGAAGTTTTCTCTGAGCAATCTGATCAGTTCAAGAGAAAAGATCTAAAGATTGTAGGGGGTGGGGCGGGAGAAGGTTTTCCAATTAAATGGACAAGCTAAATCATCCTACAGTGAGGTCCACAGCTGTCATGGTCCCTCCACATACAGAGCTTTCAATTAGCTTTTAGTGCACTATACTCAAATATGAATAGAGAGCCAAAGACTTGAAGAAAGCCTCTAGTATGAAAGACTAGTATCAAAACAGACAACAACAAACAGGAAGAAATAGATGATGCAGTGAGAAAAAAAATAAGTACTATTATCTCAGAGAGAGAGAGGGAATAGTCTATCTTTAAAATGAAGAACAGAATGCTACAAAGAAAATTCTGAGAATAAAAAAGAGGCCTTGCAGCCATTGCCTTACTAAACTCTGGTGTGGCCATGTGCTCTTTGAGCTATGGCTATCGCCATGTTTCCTGGCTTTAGCCCCCTTCTCTACCTTGGGGAGGTGAATCTCCTTTTTCTCTCTCACTCTCTAATTTACTTTTTTTTTTTTTTTTTGAGTTGGAGCCTGGAGCCTCACTCTGTCACTCAGGTTGGAGTGCAGTAGCATGCTCACAGCCACCACAGCCTCGACCTGCTGGGATTAGGCGATCCTTCCGCCTCAGCCTTCCAAATAGCTGGAACTACAGATGCACGCCACCATGCCTGACTACTAATTTACTTTTTAAATAAACTATATATTCTAATCTAAAAAAAAGTAAAAAGACTAAAAATAGAAAAGGCAGGAGGATTGCTTGAGGTCAGGAGTTTGAGACCAGCCTGGGTAACAGGTGAGACTCCATCCCTACAGAAAGTAAAAAATTAGTCAGGCATGGTGGCACATGCCTGTGGTCCCAGCAACTTGGCAGGCTGAGGCAGGAGGATTGCCTGAGTCCAGGAGTCTGAGGCTGTAGCGACTCACAATTGTACTACTATACTACAGTCTGGGCGACAGAGTAAGAACCTGTCTTTTTTTTGATTAAGAAAATACAGTTTATTTAAAAGTAAATTAGAGAGAAAGCAAGAGAGAGAAAAAGAAGATTCACCTCCCCAAAGTAGGGGAGGGGGCCAAAACAGGAAGCATGGCAATGGAGAGAACCTGTCACATTAAAAAAAAAAAAAAAAGAAAAGATTACAAGTTGACAAAATACTCCAGAAAGTAAAATAAAAAGGCAAAGAGATACAAAATAGGAGTAAAAAAGCAAGATTTTTAGAGGTCCTGTCCAAGAGACCCCATGTCCTAATAAAAGAAATTACAGAATGAGAGAATAGAGAAAACGGGGGAAGAAATAATTTTTTCCTTGAAGAAAATTCCCAGAACTGAAGAAGTTGCCAGATTGAAATGGCCATTGAGTGCCTAGCATATAAGTGACAACAGACTTATGCCAAAGCATGTAATTGTGGCATTTCAGAATACTGAGGACAAACATAAGATCCTCTAAGGATACAGAAAAAGGAAAAAAAACAGTTTTACTTAAAGACTCAAGACTCAGAATGGCAAGACTCGATCGAAATCAAGGTTAGATGCCAAAGAAAATGGAGTTCTCTTTCAAAATTCAAAAAAGTTAAGAAAAGACACTTAAAATTCTATATACAGCCAAACTATCAATCAAGTGAAGATACAGAGCAAGAAAATTTTCTGACTAAAAGGTTTCAAAAATTGTATACCCCATCCCTTTCTCAGAAAGCTGACTAAATGTGAGGGATTAAACCAAGAAAGAAGGAAATATGAGATCTGAGATACTGGGCATCCAACATTAGAAACAGGTAACGGGTGGCTCAGCCTGTAATCCCGCGCCTTGGGAGGCTGAGGTGAGTGGATTGCCTGAGCCCGCAGGTTCAAGACCCGCCTAGGCAAGCGAGGCCTCATCTCTACAATAAATCAAAAAATTAGCCGGGCATGGTAACGCGTGCCTGTAATTCCAGCTACTTGGAAGGCTGAGGTGGAAGGATCGCCGGAGCCCAGCAGATTGAGGCTGCAGTGGCCGGGAGTGGCCACTGCACTCCAGTCTGGGCAACAGAGTGAGACTCCAACTCAAAAAAAAAAAAAAAAAGAAACAGGTAACGGTAAGTGGAAATTTTAAGGTGAGACTGTGTGTGTATCAAAGCTAGAATATAACTTGTCCAGATTGCCGTAGATCAGAACATTTCAGGAGAGATTCCCTCAATAAGTAAATAAAATTGATAGAATATTTAATATGCTTGGACATGAAAGATTTATATAATAGCTTCTCAATTTTGATGTCTGATCTTGGCCTGGTTTCTTGATGGCTCGCTTACTTTCCTATGGAAGCAAGAGATTATTAGAAAGATCTGATGGTACCATGAGGACAGTTATTGCTTCAATCCACATTATTTACAAAGTAACTGAAATGACAAAGAATCAGTCTCACCTTTATTATGGTTAACTCTGCAGAGTTCCTTGGCGCCACCCAGAATAATTTATAATCTTCACATATTAGGTATTCTCTTTTAATGCAACAATCTTCATTGCCTGTTGAGATGATTTGATTCCATTAAAAAAAAAAACACTGTGAACATATACAGGCCTCTAGCCTTTACCTCCTAGTTTAAGGGTTAGAGGCACTGGTATATTTGCCAGTTAATAGAATTTAGAATACTCTTCAAAATCATTTGTTAAAGATTGAAAGACAGGAAGACATAATTCCTATTGTTATTAGGACATGAAGTCATTAATTTGTCAACTTCTAAAATGCTATTTTTTACAATCTAGGAATATTTATAGAGCTTAAGCATCAAGTTTAAGTATAAATCATTACTTATTTGTATACTGTCATATGCAAAAGGACATATATGCAATAAAACTTACCTAACTCAATTTCCTTCTCTATTTCCAACTTAGGCATTGGTCTATCTTCTACAGAGATCTCTGCAGAAGAGCTTAACTCTGGTAGGGATTTTAGTAGTTGACTGCGATACTGTGAACACCAGGGTGACTGAGTAAGGTTTTCTGCAGGACAGGGAGGAAAAGTTGAAAAAAAAAATCACCTAAAAAAACTGTACTTGAAGTGGCTATTGTAAGAGTAGATTATGCCGGGCTCAGTGGCTCAGCCTGTAATCCCATGCCTTGGGAGGCTGAGGTGAGTGGATTGCCTGAGCCCGTGGGTTCGAGACCCGCCTGGGCAACTTGGTGAGACCTCATCTCTACAATAAATTAAAAAACAAGCCGGGCATGGTAGCGTGCGCCTGTAGTTCCAGCTACTTGGAAGGCTGAGGCGGAAGGATCGCAGGAGCCCAGCAGGAGCCCAGCAGGTCCAGGCTACGGTGGCCGGGAGCAGCCACTGCACTCCAGTCTGGGGCAACAGAGTGAGACTCCAACTCAAAAAAAAAAAAAAAAAAAAAGAGTAGATTATACAGTCAACATTACCAATCTAACAACATTCATCTAAGGTCTTTTTTTTTTTTGAGCTGAGGTCTCACTCTGTCACCAAAACTGCAGTGCAATGGCATGATCATGACTCACCACAGCCTCAATTTCCTGGACTCATGCGATCCTTCTGCCTCAGCCTCCCAAGTAGCTGGGACTATAGTTGTGGGCCACCATGCTTAGCTCATTTTTAAATTTTTTTTAATAGAGATGAAGTTTCGTTATGCTGCCCAGATTAATCTCAAACTTCTGGCCTCAAGTGATTCTCCCACCTCAGCCTCCCAAAGTGCTGGGATTTACAGGCATGAGCCACTGTACCCGTCCTATCTAAGGTCTTTATAAAATTGTATTCAGGATGTACTAGTGTCACAATTTCACAATTTATGGCAACTTCTCTAAGACAGAAAAACAAACGGCTCAGTTTGCTGTTATAATAAGTGTTTACTAGGCATGGATATACAGATGTTTGCTCAAAAGTGGTATGCATAATCCTACCTGCAGTCTCATTTGTAAGCTCTAGCTTCTCAGGAATTTGAAGACATTTGATGGAGGAGGTGCTTGCAACCGAGGCAGAAGATCCAGAGAAGCCAGAGGAGTGCGTGGCTTCACGACTATCTTCAATAATTGGGCTAAAAGAACCACAAATGAGTCAGTTCTCATAGGAATAATATATATCAATTTATTAAGAAGGGCTACTTCTCTTATTAAGAGAATGCATTTTTTTTTCATCATGTAGTGCTCATTTTATCTTGTATCAATTTATATGTTATAATTTTATAAATGTTAAAATTTATACATTTAATAATTTGCTATACTTTAAAAATAAAATTTAGTTTTAAATAATTTATAATTTGTTATAATTTCATTTGATAGTTTTAAAGTCATTTTTAAAGTCTATTATTTTAAAGTCATTTTTTTTGGGGGGGTTGGAGTCTCACTCTGTCATCCAGACTAGAGTGCCTTAGCACATTCACGGCCACCCCACTGTCAACCTGTTGGGCTCCAGAGAGCCTTCCACCTCAGTCTTCCAAGTAGCCGGAACTACAGGCACGCGCTACCATGCCCGGCTAATTTTTTTTTTTTTTTTTGATAGAGATGAGGTCTCACCAAGTTGCCTGTGCTGGTCTCGAACCCGCGGGCTCAGGCAATCCACTCGCCTTGGTCTCCCAAAGTGCTAGGATTACAGGCCGAGCCACCGAGCCCGGCCTTAAAGTCATTTTTAAACTCATTTTTAAAGTCCATTATTTTCCCAAATCAGAAATCTAGGTAACTTCCTCTATTCTGGTGAACAAGCAAAGTCCAGCATATATTCCTGGATTTATGCTTTACTTACCTAATCTATAGTAAATGCTTATTCTACATCTATTCTATATTATTGGAAATACTGACTAATCCACTTTCTTTCTTTTTATCCCTTCTCTGGATTTTTCACTCTTCAACATGAAAAGGTCAAGAAAGGAAAAGAGAAACCCAAATCATGCAACATGAGTATATGTTAGCAAATGTGCTTAAAAGTTTGTTGGGGAAAAGTTTCATAATGTACTTGTAAAAGCACAAATTGGCAAATTAAAAACAATTTCTAAAACTGGAATTAGTTTAAGTTAGCTAACTTTTAAACAAGGCTCAGTTTCTGGCTCTATGCCATTCCCTCATATCTATTTCCTAATTCATTTCCACCTCTTTATCAAAATACCTTTTCTGACTGGATTAAAAAAATGTGGGGCAACCCCCTTGGGTCCCCTCCCACTGTGGGAGTTTTTCTGTTCTCTTAATAAATTCTGTTTTCTCACTTAAAAAAAAATGTGGTACATATATACAATGGAATATTACGCAGCCATAAAGAACAAAATCAGGAACTTCATAACAACCTGGATGGACTTAGAATCTATAATACTGAGTAATCTTTCACAGAAACAAAGAACTAAGTATCACATGTTCTCACTCCTTGAACAATTATGGTAATACTATAAGAAAATGATTGGCAGTAGCGGGAAACTGCCAGGAGAGGGGTGGGGAAGTGGAATTGGCATTAGTGGGAATCTGCCTGGGGAAGAGGGGGGGCACACCTCATCAACAAGGGTACCTGCATAATGAGCACTGTATACCTAACCCTGAATTGTACCCCACATCTTTAAAATAAAAAAAATTTTTTTTAAAAGATACCTTTTCTTTAATGTATCTCTAGTTGCCTATTTGAAATTAACATCAGCTACTCTACCATTATTTTAAATTCAATATTAAAGAAAAACTAAATGCCTCCTTTTTCCCAATCATCTATATTTTGCCAACTTTCCTCAAAGGCAACATACTACTCCTGGACCTCTTAGTTTCTTAGCCATCAAAATTTCTTTTTAACCCTCACGTCCAAATCACTAAATCACATTGACATTTTATCTGGGGCAGCCCTACTCTTATCTAAAGCACTTAGCACAGTACCTGGCAGTTAGTAAGAGCCTGATAACTACTAAAACCTGACAAGCACACACAGGATAAGGAAACAAACAATCTGGTGTGTAAAACCAGTATGACCCCTGAATCACCTCAGCTTCTTGATGCTGAGAGTTGGATTGTAAATAGTGGCACAAGCAGTCTGCTGGTCCTCAGAGGTCTTTACATCTAGATCCTCTTCTTGTAATAGTCTCTTAGGATCAGAAGGGAGATCCTTCAAGGGCATGATCTCATGAAAAGGAGTGGATACAAAATGAGCTGCTCTGGCGAAGTCACAAGTGTCTTCTGGGTTAGGACAAATAGTTACATTTCTGAAACCTGTGATTACGGCATCCTCACTCAAGGGTTCAATATCTGTAAATTCATCCTGAAATAAAAACCATTTAAAGTTTAGTTGAAATATTTCAATGAACTTATGAATAACCTATCTTTTTTACTTAGGAAGACACACATTAGATCAGTGACACAGGGTATAGACGTAGTATACCAGAATCCCTAGGGAAAGGTAGTTTTACAAAGCACATAATAACATTTAAGGGAAAAGGTTTTGTATCATAAAGACAGTGAACTATACTTTATCAGAAAAACAGGATAATTATTGGACAATGATTTTGTTTCCCAACCAATTTCATCTAAGAACTAAAGTACTAATACTTTTCTTCTAGCTTTCACTTGGTAAGTATTCTGATAGTCTGCTATCTCTTCCTCTATGCCACAAACCTAATTTTTATTTATGTATGTATTTATTTATTTTTGAGTCAGGGTCTCATTCTGGTGTCTGTGCTGGAGTGCAGTGGTATGATCACCGCAGCCTCCAGCTCCTGGGCTCAAGTGGTCCTTCTGCATCAGCTTCCCAAGTAGCTGGGAATATAGATGTGTGCCACCACACTCAGCTAACTTTTTTATCTTTTGTAGAGACGAGGTCTTGCTATGTTGCCCAGGCTGGTTTATTTATTTCCTAAAGGTAATTCACAATTATGTAAAGTATAAAGAAGAAAAAAAAAATCACCTGAAATGCTATCACACAATCATACAGTTTTTCTATATTTAAAATATGTCTCTATAGGCCAGGAGTAGTGGCTGACGCCTATAATTCCAGCACTTTGAGAGGCCAAGGCAGGAGGTTCGCTTGAGGCCAGGAGTTCAAGACCTACCTGGGCAAGACAGTGAGACCCCATCTCTATCAAAAAAAGAAAATAATAAGTTTTTTGTTTGTTTTGAGTCAGAGTCTCACTCTGTCACCCAGGCTGGAGTACAGTAGCAAGATCATGGCTACCTCAGCCTCAACCTGCTGGGGTCAGGCAATCTTTCTGTCTCAGTCTTCCAAGTAGCTGAGACCCCAGTTGGGTGCCATCACGCCTGGCTAACTTTTTGATCTATTGTAGAGATAAGATCTTGCCATGTTGTCCAGGCTGATCTTGAACTCCTGGGCTCAGGTAGTTCTTTTACCTCAGCCTCGCTAAGTGCTGGGATTATAGGTGTTGAGTCACCACCTACAATATAGTTAAAAAGTTGACTAGTTTAGAAGTATATACAGTGACAAGGTCTCCCTCCTACAATCAACTCACCTCACCATACCTGTTCCTACTCTCCAGAGGCAACTGCTGTTACCATTAATGTCTGGTAGAATGTATGCATAAGCACATTCAATGCATTTAAAAAAGGCGTTTTAAAACCAGTGAAAATATAGTATACACAATATTACATATTGCTCCTTCTCATACTTTTGCATTTTTTCTGCACTATTAAAATTTTTTCAGAAACAATGTCACACTGGGGTCCAACAGAAATGAACCAACTCTTTCAGGTTATTCCTTGTTTTTTACTAGTATAAAACTATTTCAAACATCTTTATACATAAATCTTTATAAATATCTTAATTTCCTTAGGATTAATTCCTAAAAGTGTAATTATCAGGTCAAAAGGCTATAAACACTAAGGTTCTATATACATATTGCTTAGCTGCCTTCAGCTAAGCAATTTTTTACTACTTTATATATATTCACCTGAATACAAAAGTGCCTATTTCATTTAACACTTGTGGATATGAGATACTAATTTTCTACATCATTACTAATTTGACATATGCTTTGAACTTCTGATTCAATATTAGGAAGTAGAGGTGAGAGGTACACCTAGAAGAAACAAGATATAGCTAAAAAACTTTTTTTTTTTTTTTTGAGTTGGAGTCTCACTCTGTTGCCCAGACTGGAGTGCAGTGGCCGCTCCCGGCCACCGCAGCCTCGACCTGCTGGGCTCCGGCGATCCTTCCGCCTCAGCCTTCCAAGTAGCTGGAACTACAGG
>CAUYQG010189135.1:0-11908 GCA_963574415.1 Tarsius wallacei | reverse complement strand
CTTTTAACTAATTTGAACTATTGCTTCTTATGGCTATCTCTATAAATCTAAAAAATAAAAAGTTGATCATGACACTTTTTAAATTTTTTGATTTGGAGTCTCACTCTGTCACCCAGGCTGGAGGGCACTGGCACACTCCCCGCCACTGCAGCCTCGACCTGCTGGGCTCAGGAGATCCTTCAGCCTCAGCCTTCTAAGTAGCCAGAACTACAGGCACGCGCCACCATGCCTGGCTAATTTTTTTATTTATTGTAGAGATGAGGTCTCGCCAAGTTGCCCAGGCTGGTCTTGAACCTGTGGGTTCAGACAATTCTCTCACCCTGGCCTACCAAAGTACTGGGATGATAGGCGTGAGCCACCGTGCCCGGTCGACACTTCTTAATTTATCAGTTTTAGACTTCCTGCTGTGGCAGATAAGGATTTGGGGTTATGCAACTATTTTTGGTTAAGTTTATAAGGTATGTATTATTATAATTACGCGAATATTGTCCACTGCCAAGGCAAATAGTATACTACAAGCACAGTTTCTTTATTATACAGATTTTCTTTTTCCCAGAATCTCTAATTGCCCTTCTGTCTCCTCTGACCTCTTCTGATTTCTTTTTCCTGGATCTTAGGTACACAGAATTGGGTTAATGGTGATCCTTGGTTTAGGACATAATTTCAATGTCGTTTCATACCAGGATGTCATGCATGTATCTTTTCAGCGATCCATAAATAAGATACAGATAGAGCTCTTCATTTACTTGCTCTTTTCTCCCAAACTTTTCATTATATTGAGTATTCTATCAAGTTGCCTTTTTCTTCAGTTTCCTCCATCTTTCCCCAATCAAGAATGATTAGTCTCTGACATAATCAATTACACTGTAAATGAATTGAGTAAGTACTCTCTGAAGGAATAAGGAAAAAGTTTTGACAAGCTTATAAACCTTCACTTTTAAGCTCTTGTAAGTAATTTGGTCTATCTTCTAAGATTAGCTAGAAGTAATACAAGAAAACCTTAGGAATGACAAAACTGTTTTATAAAGTGAACAAACATCACATGTTTCCAAGAGATCATATGCAATCTAGTCACATGAATGGCTTTTTTTTTTAAGTTGGGGTCTCACTCTGTCACCCAGGCTGGAGTGCAGTGGCATGATCACCCTTGAACTCCTGGGCTCAAGCGATCTTTTCACCTCGGCCTCCCAACCCTAACCCTAACCCTACCTGTAGCTGGGACTACAGGCATGCGCCACCACACCCGGCTAATTTTTTTATTGTTTTGCAGAGATGAGGTCCCGCTCTGTTGCCTAGCCTAGTCTCGAATTCATAGGCTCAGACAGTTCTCCAGCCTCAGCCTCCTAAAGTGCTGGGATTACAGGCGTGAGCCACCACTAAATGACCTTTTTTATGTAGGCACATCCACCTTTGCAGGGAGTCCCCCTCCCCAGAATGACTTCTCGCTCAATTCAGAAGTGAAGATAACAATTATTGAATAATAATTGCTGAGAAGATAAGAAGGTTATTTTATTTAACCCTCCAACAATATTACCTATTTTATGCTTATTTTATAAATGAGGAATTGCAAGGGTAAATTACCTGCCCAAGGTCACACAGATAGGTAATGGTGGAATGAAAAGTCAAACCTGGATTTGTTTGACTCCAAAGCTCATATTCTTTCCCCTCTAGCCTGCTTTCTGGACTGCAACACCAAGCCTGACCCACTATATCGTATTTGTTTTTTCTCTTAGTGGATGAGTGCTCGTCTGACTACACAATTGTGCTTCCTGTGATTGGGGCCATCGTGGTTGGTCTCTGCCTTGTGGGTATGGGTGTCTATAGAATCCGCCTAAGATGTCAATCATCTGGATACCAGAGAATCTAACTGGCACCGAGGGGAAATGAGAATAATGGAGTTTAGAGAATTCTTTCGTCGCTTCCGGGATGGATATTTGGAGCTTCCCTTAAAGTCCTTCGAACAATGTAAACCACCATTTTCCACTAAAACTAAGCGAGCCGTTTGCGATTTAAGCTTGGGCGGCACATCAATCTCTAAATACTTTTTGCTCGCTTTCATAAAGATTTAGTAAGCTGTTTATGTTTTCTAGTTTCCTCCAGAATAGTTTAACCACTCAAAGTCAACATGTGAGATACGTTAAATTAACAAAATGTATGTAAAGTAGCATTTGCCTCTGGATGATAAGCCAAAGTCTTGATTGTAACAAATGCTACCTGTGTTTGCTTTGAAGCTTTTATGTTACTCTGGGTCTTTGCCATTTTAATAGATGGCTTCGCTTTGCCTTTGCTAGTCAAATAGGCTTTCAGTTAATTTGCTATGTGTGTTTCATGTGATGTACACGTTCCTGGCGTGGTACTTGCCTCCGTTTTCACTTTAAATGTTTTTTAAACTCATCAAAAAGAACAACATATCTCAGGGTGTCTAGATTTTTTTTTATGTGAAGCTAATAGGAAGAACAAATCAGCTTATACTTTTTTTCTTGATGGCTCCAGAAATACTAGCCTAAGAATTAAGTGGTACAGACAACAGAATTAAATAATAAGCAAGAAACAACAATAATGGCCCTTAATTATTGAATGCATAAGTGCCAGACACTGGGCTAAGCACTTAGCATACATCCCATTTGATTCTTGCAACTTATAGATTATAAACTCAGACATAAGGGAACGAAATCGCTCAATTGTCACCTGCCTAACTGGTGGCAACTCCAGAATTTGAACTCCTGTCAGTTTGGTACCAAGATCTTTGGTCTTCTCACTACACCAAGTTGCCTACAAGAACACTGACCGGATGTGGTGGCTCATGCCTGTAAACCCAGCAGTTTGGGAGGCTGAGGCGAGAGGATAGCCTGAGCCCGAGGGTTAGAGACCAACCTGGGCAAAATGGCGGAACCTCATCTCTACAGTAAATCAAAAAATTAATGTGGTGGTGTGTGCCTTTGGGTCCAGCTACTTGGAAGGCTAAGGCAGAAGGATCACCTGAGACCACCAGGTCAAGGCTGTGGTGGCTGCACTCCAGCCTGGGCAACACAGTGAGACTGACTAAAACAAACAAACAAAAAACCATCAGGCACTGCCTGAAGCCTTGCACCAGTATACGCTCCACTTTACAGGGATAATGGGTTTATCCAGAATCATGAGACATTAGGGTAGACAAAAGGAAGACTTTGCAGATAATGTAGTAGCCTATCCTTAATAAAGCCACTACTCCCTTGAAGGACACTGAAAGACTCTGTAAAACATTAGCCAGTTTCTCATGTTCATGGAATTGTTTAGCTGTGGCTCTAAAGATGAAGGCATGAAATCAGCTTCTCAAGGTAGGTATTTTTTTTTTTTTTTTAATGGAGAAATCTGGCTGGGCATGGTGGCTCATGCCTGTAATCCCAGCACTTTGGAAGGCCAAGACAGGAGGATTACTTGAGTCCAGGAGTTTGGTTGCGACCAGCCTGGGCAACATAGCAAGACCTCATCTTGACCAAAAATCAGCCGAGCATGATAGCACTTGCCTGTAGTCCCAGGCACCTGGGAGGCTGAGGCAGAAGGATCACCTGAGCCCAGGAAGTCGAGGCTGCTGTGAGCCATGATAGCGCCACTACACTCCAGCCTGGGTGACAGAGTGAAACTAGGAAGGAGGGAAGGGAGGGAGGAAAAGAAAGAGGGCCAGGTGCGGTGGCTCATGCCTATAATCCCAGCACTTTGGGAGGCCAAGGTGAGAGGAGTACCTGAGCCCACGGGTTCGAGACCAGTCTGGGCAACCTGGTGAGACCTCATTTCTACAATAAAACAAAAATCAGCTGGGCATGGTGGCGCATGCCTGTACTTGGAAGGTTGAGGCAGAAGGATCACCTGAGCCCAGCGGGTCAAGGCTGTGGTGGCCGTGAGCATGCCACTGCACTCCAGCCTGGGACAGAGTGAGACTCCAACTCAAAAAAAAAAAAAGAAAGAAAGAAAGAAAGAAAAGAGGGAGGGAGGGAGAGAGGGAAAGAAAAAGAAAATGGAGAAATCTGCAAATCAACCTTTCTTTCTTGGGTATAGATCACCCTCTTGTGGTAACTTGTTGCTTCTGCACTTTTATATCCGCGTTTTCTATAGCAGTTCATTTTATTCTGTAGAGCAACCTGCCAAGAATTGTATTCCTGCTGGTTTTTGCTACTAAAGAAAGGAACTAAGTCAGGACATTAACAGAAAAAGTCACATAACCTTAGGATTCTTTAGTAAAGGAACAATTCAAATCCTAGAGACCATATTGACTTCTCTGATTTGTTTCCTTGCAGGTCAGTAGGGTTGGCAAGGTCTTGACTTTAGCCTTAAGAGAATATTGAATTGTATTAAAAGCTTTTGTAATAAAAAACTTATTTTGGAGATTCATTTATGTCATTTATTTCTTATCATTCATTTTTCATGCTGTACAAAATTCTGTTTGTAATCTTCTTAGTGGGAGGCCTTTAATATGAAATTTGTTGCTTGAGTCAATAAGTTAAAGCATCTTTCTATAAATAACTTATTTTATTCTACTTTCCATTGCCACATTATTACTAAACAGGAATTCCTAGAAGATAAACTACATTAGAGTTATAAATTAAATCTCCCAACTCTTAGCTTAAATGAACTGGTTGCATTACTGGTTTACTTAACTACTGCACAATTTGTCCATTTATTCGTTCGGCCAACACTGGTTAAAGAATTACTAAATGCCAGACACTCTGATAAGGGCTGAGATGAATAAGAAGAGGTCCTGCATTACTTATCTAAGTGATCTGAGAAACAGAGGGAGAGAGACAGAGAAAGATGGAAGCTGCAGTGTCTTTTACACCTAATCACAGAAGAGACTATCACTTCTCTGTTTTATACAGACCATCCCTGGTATGATGTCGGAGGGGAATACACAAGGGTGTGAGTACCAAGGGTCTCAGTCCATTTTGTGCTATCACAGATATATAACAGACTATCACAGACTAGATTGTTTGTAAATGATAGAAATGTATTTGGCTCATGGTTCTGGACCTGGGAAGTCCAAGATTAAGGTTCTGCATCTGGTGAGGGCCTTCTTGCTGTGTCATAACATAGCAGAGGGCATCACAGGGTAAGAGAGCACACAAGAGAGCACAAGGAGGCCCCACTCCTGCAATAGCAGCATTAATCCATTCATGATGTCAGAGCCCTCATGACCTCATCACCTTTTAAGGGTCCTACCTCTCAACACTGTTGTGTTAAGGATTAAGTTTCCAACACATGAGATACATCCAAACCATAGCACCAGGAGAGGGAAGAATCACTGGAGGCATCTTAGGTGCTGGCTACTACGGGTCTCTACTGTCAAGGTGCACACCACCATGGAATTCATGGTTTACTTTTTGGAAGAAACTCAGGTAAACAAATCCCAGTGCACACACAAAGAAAAGTGGTTTAATAGGTACAAAGGGTGATGAGAGGAGGGACCTCTCCAGCCTGCTTCCAACCCTACCCCAGGTATAGCACATCCCAGGAGCACAGCCTCCCAACCCCTGCACTGAAAGTCTGTCAACCATGGAGCCTGATTGTTAGCCCAGTGGTCTGCAATGCTCATGTCAGAGCTTTACCAATCCTTAAGGCAAGTGGGATGGCTCCCACCACCTCCCCAGTCTGCCCTCCATTTGTTCTTCTCACACAGCTTTTTCCTGGTTCATAGGCTCCTAGATCCCAGGGGGTCCTCCCTCTGGACTCCTGTTTGGGACTGTAAGCCGACCTCAGGCCTGGAGGGTCTGAAGACACAAATACACGAGCCATTCCTTCATGACCCAAACTTCTTGGTTCTCTAGGATGATTCACAGAGAGGCTTTTCTCTGCCCACTACGCAAAAGAAGCTTAAACCATAAAAAATGATGGAAGGATAATCTCTACCAAGGGAAGAAGAGTTTAATTTTATAACACCTGGCCGAGCACGGTGGCTCACTCCTATAATTCCGCACTTTGGGAGGCCGAGATGAGAGGATTGCCTGAGCCCACGGGTTCACGACCAGCCTGGGCAACTTGGTGAGACCTCATCTCTACGATAAATCAAAAATGTAGCTGGGTGTGGTGGCCTGTGCCTGTGGTTCCGGCTACTTGGAAGGATCACCCGAGTCCAGCAGATCAAGGCTGCAATGGCCGGGAGAGTACCACCGCACTCCAGCCTGGGCAATAGAGTGAGATTCCAACTAAAAAAAAAAAAATGTATAACACCTTGGTCGCTCCCTTCTTCATCAAGTCCCTTTACCTGCCATCTTGGTGCTTCCAGGAGAATGCCAGTTTTAGGCAGGTGTTGGTTGGCAGGCAGGAAGAAGAGGTTGCAAGTCGTTTTATTTTATTTTTTAACTTAACTGGTTTTATGTTAAGAGGAAGACTGGCTCTGGATCAAGTTATGAAATAAACTCTGTTTCCAAAATTCTAAAGCCTCCCTTGCTTTCCAGATATTACCTTGGCTGTCCCACCAAACTCTCCTGTTAAGAGCCCATGTGGCCGACTCAGTGGCTCAGCCTGTAATCCCAGCACTTTGGGAGGATGAGACGAGTGGATTGCCTGAGCCTGCGGGTTCGAGACCAGCCTGGGCAACTTGACAAGACCTCTTCTCTACAATAAAATTAAAAATAGCCGGGCATGGTAGCGCATGCCTGTAGTTCCAGCTACTCGGAAGCCTGAGGCGGAAGGATCGCTGGATCCCAGCAGGTCGACGCTGGGTGGCCGTGAGCAGTGTGTCACTGCACTCCAGTTTGGGTGAAGGAGTGAGACTCCAACTCAAAAAAAAAAAAAAACCCATGTATTGTCCCGATTTTCTCATAGCTCCATTATCCCCACAACCTCACCCCAACTTGCTCCAGTTGATTCTGGAGTTACATTTTATTCCTGCGAAGGCTGCTTGTGTTTTGTCAAAAGACATTACCTTGGCCGGGCTCGGTGGCTCTGCCTGTAATCCCAGCACTTTGGGAGGCTGAGGTGAGTGGATTGCCTGAGCCTGCGGGTTCAAGACTTGCCTGGGCAACTTGGTGAGACCTCATCTCTACAATAAGTGAAAAAATTAGCCGGGCGTGGTGGCCCGTGCCTGTAGTTCCAGCTACGTGTAAGGCTGAGGTGGAAGGATCACCTGAGCCCAGAAGGTGGAGGCTGCAGTGGCCGTGAGTAGTGTGTCACTGCACTCCAGCCTGGGCCACAGAGTGAGACTCTGACTCAAAAAAAAAAAAAAAAAAAAAGACATTACTTTGATCCAAAGGCTTTAACTATGAGGTTTTAGGCCTGAGCACAAGATTGGCAAGAGAAATCTTCCAAGGCAGCAGGATGTCTCGGCTTCTATCAATTCTTACCCCGTCAGGAGTGCCTGCCCACACTGCCTGTCAAGACAGCTCTGATTATGAGCTTTTCCTGCACTGACATGCTTTTTTAACTCCACGAACTATTGATAGATACTTTTATTTATTTATTTATTTTTGAGTCGGAGTCACTCTGTCGTCCAGGTTGGAGTGCAGTGGCACGCTCACAGCCACCGTAGCCCCCACCTGCTGGGCTCAGGCGATCCTTCCGCCTCAGCCTTCCAAGTAGCCAGAACTATAGGCATGCGCCACCACATTCAGCTAATTTTTCTTGATTTATTGTAGAGACAAGATCTTGCCAAGTTGCCCAGGCTGGTCTCGAACCTGCGGGCTCAGGCAATCCATTCGCCTAGGCTTCCCAAAGTGCTGGGATTGCAGGCTGAGCCACCACGCCCAGCAGGTAGATGCTTTTAATTAAACGGTTTGAAAAGACATTACCTCACATTTTCTTTTAGAAATAGGCAAGTTGTAAATAACAGGCATCTAGACGGTAGGCAGATATTTGAATACAGCATTATTTTTATGACAAGATTTTCCAGTTTCCACCTTCCTCGACTTCTCTTATGATTTGAAACTGTTTACCAAGATTCCCTTAAAACACTCTCATCCATGGCCTCTGGTCCATTACACTCCATAATCTTTACTTCCTACTCGTCCTCCCTCCTCTGCTGACATCTTTGCTGCCTTTTCTGCTTTCCTCCCTGAAACATAGGTCATCTCAGAGAAACGGAGCCAATGAGAGATATAGATAAACATGGATAGATCTAGATATCTGTGGGTTTGGTCAGTGGGAAGCAAAAACAAAACAAAAAAGATATCAAGGGGACTCTACTTAAAGCCAACTGATTGTCAGTGCTAATCATATCTACAACATATCTTCATGGCAACACCTAGACTAATGTTTGACTACATAAGTACATGAGTACTGGCCGGAGCAGATGGAGGCCGATCTCTTGAAGCCAGGAGTTCGAGACCAGCCTGGGCAACGGAGAAAGACACCCCCCCATCTCTAGTCATTAAAAATTTAAATAAGAAATAAATAAATCGCTGAGTACTATAGCTTAGTCAAGTTGACACATAAAACTACACATACTTTGGGGGAAACCAAAATATAGGTTATCCCCAAAGTTCTCTCTTTGGGCACCTTTTTTTGCAAAATCCTCTCCCTAGGTGATGTACGTGGATGTGTAGCAGACTGATCTCAAACCTAACTGGGTGGAAACAAAGTCTTAATCCCCACACCTCACCCTCCAAACCCTCAAATCTGCTCCTTCCTCGCATCTCAAAGCCTCTTTTAAAAAAAAAAATTGTGGTGTGGTACAAGTGACGATTTGCTACATAAGTAGACTGCATGCAGGTGAAGTCTGGGCTTCCAGCTGGCCCTCTCTCCCCTGATAGTGGACCAGGTACCCAGTGTGTGGCCACATGCCCCCCTCCCTCCTTCTCTCCTCTCTCCCCGAGCAGTGCCTAGTGATAGGGCTTACATGGGGGGGCCCATTGTTGAAATGACTCATTATGCTCACCTCGTATTGCTTAAGAGACGTCCTGTGTTGGCTGCTGGCATCTGCTCCCTCAAGGTTATGTCTCAAGGCTACATGACCACCAGCACCTGCATCCTCAGGACTACGTGACCACCAAACTCCAGCTACGGGATGTAAGAGGGACCCACCAAAAGAACAAGGGGGCTGGTTCTTCTCTAAGACCAGTCTCCATCTCGTTTCCCTTTAATTTTTTAATTTTTATTTTTTTGAGTTGGAGTCTCACTCTGTCACCCAGGCTGGAGGGCAGTGGCACACTCCCGGCCACCGCAGCCCTGACCTGCTGAGATCAGGCGATCCTTCTGTCTCAGCCTTCCAAGTAGCTGGAATTACAGGCACGCACCACCATGCCCGGCTAATTTTTTGATTTATTGTAGAGATGAGGTCTCACCAAGTTGCCAGGTCTGGTCTCGTACCTGTAGACTCAGGCAATCCTCTCACTTCGGCCTCCCAAAGTGCTGGGATTATAGGCGTGAGCCACCACACCCGGCCTTGTTTCCCTTTAATAAATTTATTCTTCTTTGCCTGACTACCTGGCTCGTTCCCTTTTTCTCCACACTCGCCTTACACCTGGCAACTGCCGAGCTCACCCTTGTGCTAGTGTGACTAGTGCTCAGGGTCCACTTATGAGTGAGAGCATGCAATATTCAATTCTTTGTTTCTGTGATAGTTCACTTAGTAGTGTGATGGTCTCCAACTGCTCCAAGTTGCTGTGAAGGCCATGTTTTTGTTCTTCTTTATGGCTGCATAATATTCCATAGTGTATATATAACACATTTTCTTTATCCACTCCACTTTCAATGGACATCTGGGTTGGTTTCACGTTTTTGCTATTGTGAATAGTGTGGCAATAAACCAGTTGAAAAAAAAAATCTCAATCTCCTATTCCTCACCCTTCAAACCCTCAGATTTTCTCCTTCTTCTTTCCACCCTAAGGCTTCTTCTTTCTTTTTTCTCCAAAGGGACAGCATCTTGCTCTTTCACCCATGCTGGAGTGCAGTGGCGCAGTCATGTTCACTGTAGCCTCAAACTCCTAGGCTCAAGTGATCCTCCCGCCTCAGCCTTCTGAGTAGCTGGGACTACAGGCATGAGAAGTCATGCCTGGCAAAGCCTCTTGTTTTGATTCCAAAAACATTAAAGCCTTCCTGGTTCCTTCTCTTTCCCTCACCTTCTGTATTCAATCCATCAGCAAGTCCTGTGAGTATTGCCCTTAGAATATATCTGAAGTCAGTTCTCACCACCTGTATTGCCACCACTCCAGTCAAAGCCACCATCATCTCTCTCCCAGGCTACTGGAACAGTCCTCTCTTCTGGCTGCCTCGAAGTCTACTCTTTAAAACAGAAAATGTGCCGTGCAGACCTCCAAGTACAGAATGCATCAATGACCAAGGGCCCCAGCTACTGTGCTTTGAACACTATTGACTATTTTGCACCAAAACTATAAGCAACTTCCACAAGCAACTCCCAGGCAATGACTGAGCATGGCAGGGATACTAAGGCAGAATCATTCCTGGGACACACTGGACTCTTCTGCCAGCTGACTTTGGCTTGAGGACTCCCCAGCTGCCAGACTTCCTTAGACCACATGCCAGAGGCTTCCACCCAAGCCTCTTTCCCTTTCCCCTTCATCCAGGGTCAGACTTACATCACGGTCTGAAAATCCTCCAGCCTCCTCTGGCTCCCTCACCATTTCCTCACACAGGCCTTCCCCCTAACATCATTCTTGCACGTTTACTCCTGTCTTGACATCTTTTTATTGGATGTCCCAGACTAACATAAGTGCCACTGCAAGTGGTCCAGGAAAAGAGAGAGTAAGCAGGGGATTTGGAACTGACTTACCCAGCAGGTGGACAGGACACTGTCTTGGTCAATAGATGGGCACAGACAATCCCTGGCTCTGGGTAGCAGCTCAACTGCTAAAGACTTCATGGGTGGTGACCTGAGAAAATACCCTATTGGAGGGAAATGCTGTAGCAGGTGTGATTTTGTAAGATATGGGAGAACAATGTCTACAGAGATAGCAGAGTGGGCTGGTCTAAACTGCAAAGCTGTGTTGATAGCCCGCAGATGGATAATGAGAGACTGAGGGCTGTTATCAATCAGCGAATCACCAAGTGAGAGAGTGGAGAACCTGGTGGTAACTTACAAAAGAGGCATCCTCTTCTGCAAAGGAAAGACAGACATGGTTTTGAGCAGCAGGCCAAAAACCTCATTGTAAGTTGTGATGGTTAATATTAGGTGTCCACTTGACTAGAGGGAAGGTGCCTGTATGGCTGGTAAAGCATTGTGTGTGTGTGTGTGTGTATGAGCATGTTTCAGGAAGACATTGCCACATAAGTCAGTAGCTTGGGAGAGGAAGCCCCACCCTCAGTGTGGCTGGGTACCATCCATCTACCAGGGGAGCTAGACCAAAGCAGGGGGCGAAGGAGCTTGCTGAGTGTCCTCCTGTTCTCTCTCTTCCCTCTCTGACGGAATGCTTTAGCACCTCTCCTTCTGTCCTTGGACGTTTGGTCTTCGGCCTCTGAGAATTGTACCAGTGGCCTCCCAGTGACACTTGGGCCTGCGGCCTCAGGCAAAGCGTTACACTGTCGACTTCCCTGGTTATGAGGCTTTCAAACTTGACTGAAGCACACTACTGACTTTTCTCATTGCCCCACTTGCCGGAGTCTGTCATGGGACTTTGCCCTGGAAGTGTGAGCCCATTCTCCCTAATAAGTTCCCTTTTTAATATTCCTATATCCTCGTGGACTGTGTTGCAGGAAAACAGAGAGACCGTGACACCGAGGCTATCTTAGGAAGCAGCGGTTTATTAGCACCAGTGTGACTCAGCGGGCTAATACTCCAAGGTTGAGCAACCTGGAGAAAGAGGAGAGGGGTTTTATGTGTTAGTTGAGGTAAGGGAGGGGAGTTGGGTTGTATGGTTATACATTTTTCTTTGGAATTTGCAAGGTGGTATTTAGCAAAACCAGATTTTCAAAGAACAAGTTGTCTCCAGGGTATACATGACAAGCAGGGGTTGTAAACTGATAACTTTGCAAAGGGTAAGGT
>CAUYQG010189129.1:0-36867 GCA_963574415.1 Tarsius wallacei | reverse complement strand
GCTGTTTAGTGTCCATGTCTTTGTGGGTTTTTGGGGAACTTTGTTGGTATTGTTGTTTATTTTTATTCCACTGTGGTCTGAAAAGGTGCGTGGAATAATTTCAATCTTATGAAATTTGTTTATGCTTGATTTATGGCCAAGGATGTGGTCAATCTTAGAGTACATTCCATGTGGTGAAGAGTAGAATGTATATTCTATGGTCGTCGGGTGGAGTGTTCTGTAGGTATCAATTAAGTCCATTTGGTCAAGAGTCACATTGAGGTTCCGGGTCTCCTTGCTGATTTTTTTGGCCTGATGATCTGTCTAGGGTTGTGAGTGGGGTATTAAAGTCCCCAGCTATGATTGTGTTTGAGTCAATCTCTTTTTTAAGTTTGCCTAGAAGCTGCTTTATGAAAGTTGGTGCTTATGTATTGGGTGCATATATGCTTAGGATGGATATTTCTTGCTTATGGATTGAACCTTTTATCATTATGTAGTGACCTTCTGTATCTTTTTTAATTTTTGATAGCTTAAAGGGTATTTTGTCTGAAATTAAGATCGCAACTCTTCCTTTCTTTTGTGTTCCATTCGCCTGAAATTTTGCTTCCCAGCCTCTTACTTTGAGTCTGTGAGTGCCCTTTCTGGTGAAATGAGCCTCTTGGAGGCAACATATTGTTGCCTGATGATATTTTATCCATTTTGCCAATCTATGTCTTTTCAGTGGTGCATTTAGTTCATTCACATTCAGACTAATTACTGAAATGTGAGAGTTTGTCCCTGTCATGAGGTTCTTATAGAGTTGTTGTGGTTCCTGTGTCTTTGTTGTTTTTCCTTTGATTTTTGTGTTGATGCATATGTGTTTTCAATATTTCTCCTGTACTCCTGTGAAGAACATTGTTGTTCTTTTTTTCCTTTTCTTCTGTGTTTAATACTTTCTTAAGTGTTTCTTGTAGAGGTGGTCTGGAGGCAGCATAAGTTCTTAGGGATTGGATGTCTGGGAAAGATTTTAATTCTCCCTCACTGATGAAGCTTAGCTTAGCTGGGTACCTTATTCTTGGTTGAAATTGTTTATCTTTGAGAACTTTGAAGATTGGGCTCCAAGCTATCCTGCCTGAAGTGTTTCTGTAGATAAATCTGCTGCTATTCTAATTGGTCTTCCCCGGTAGTTAGTTTGACCTTTTTCTCTTGCTGCCTTTAGGATTTTTTCTTTTATACCTACTTTGTTTAGGTGAATTATTATGTGTCTGGGAGTTGGTCTTCTCATTTGTTGTCTTGCAGGAGTTCTCTGAATTCCTTGTGTTTGAATTTTCGCATCACTGATGAGATGAGGGAAGCTTTCCTGAATAATTTCATGGAATGTTTGTTCCAGGGCAATCTCTGTCTCTCTTTCTGAGAAAGTTTTTCTTACAATAGAAAGCCAGTTAATTAACATTACAGGATTAATAAAGTTAGGTATGAATCAATAATAAAACTGGTGGATAAATGTTTGAGGAAGAGCAACATATTTACATATTCTCAAACTATCTCTCCACAGATGACTTATGAAGGGCAAAGGAAAGAGAAATGCCAACCAAGTGAGCAGAGCTAACATCACCACAACTGGGACAAACCAACCCCATGTGCTTCCCAATGTGATGCCTTGAAAAATACATAATATCACTTTGGTGGTATTCCTGTAAAAAAAATGCATAGTATGAATGTAATTGCTAGGAAGCATTAGATAAACCTAAATTTAGAACCATTTTGCCAAGTAAATGACCTTTAATCCTCAAAAGGGTTATGGTCATGAAAGACAAGAAAGGGCGGAAGGCCTGTTCTATATTAAAGAGACCAAAAGACATGACAGCAAATACAGTCCTGGTCCTGAATTGGCTCCTGGACTTGGAAAGAATGCTTATTAGAAACTACAGTGGATTTGATAAAGAAAATGTGGTATATATACATCGTGGAATACTATGCAGCAATAAAAAGAAGGAAGTCATGTCTTTGGCAGCAACATGGATGCAGCGGGAGGCCATCATTCTAAGTGAATTAACACGGAAACAGAAAATCACATACTGCATATTCTTTCTTATAAGTAGGAGCTAAACACTGGGTACACACAGGTGTAAGGATGAGAACAACAGAGACTGGAGAGTCCTAAAGTGAGGAGGGAGGGAGACAAGAATTCAAAAACCACCCATTAATCTGCCAGGAGGAAGTAAGGGGCACACCTCATCAACAAGGGTACCTGCATAATGAATATTTGTATACCCAACTCTGAACTGTACCCCACATCTTTAAAATAAAAAATTTAAAATAAAATAAAATTTTTAAAAAATAAATTTAAAATTTTTAAAAATAAATTAAAAAATAAAAACCACCCACTGAACACCATGCTCATCACCTGGGCTTAATAGAAGCTCAGACCTCACCATCATTCAACATACCTATGTAATAAGCCTGCACTTGTATCTCCTGAACTTAAAATAAAACGAAATAACAAAATAAAAACTAGATTATTGGGTCAACTGTTAAATGTGAATATGGTCTGTGAATTAGATAATAGAATTGCATTCGTGCTAATTTTCCTGATTTTGACCATTGTATTGCTGTTATGTAAGAATATGCTTTTGTTCTCAAGCAAGACATACTGAAGTATTCAGGGGCAAAGAGGTGTCATGTGCAGAGAGGGCGAGGAACATGAATGAATGAATGATAAAGCAAGTGCAGCAACACACAAATGAGTAGTGAATCATGGTGAAGGATATTTAAGGATTCTTTATATTGTTTTTGCAACTTTTCTATAAGCTTGAAATTATATCAAAATAAAAAGCCCCAAAAATATATTCAGCTATACATTTTGCTGAGTGCCATGAAGAGAACATGCAGGAAAAGCACATAGCCCAGAGTATGTGCCTACTAGACAGTGGCTATTGTTCCTGCTTTTGCAGTTGGAAGAGACAGGAAGGGGTGAAGCACCCACTCAGAAGACAACTCCACTAGCTTTTCACCCTGCTCTCTCTTTACAGATGGGGTAGATGAGGCCAAAAAATAGGGAGATCCCTGGGGAGTGACAGAGTTCAGATTTTTTTGTATTTTACCCTATATCAGGAATATCCAGCCAGGCTCAGTGGCTCAGCCTGTAATCCCGCGCTTTGGGAGGCTGAGTTGAGTGGATTGTCTGAGCCCACGGGTTCGAGACCCGCCTGGGCAACTCGGCGAGACCTCATCTCTACAATAAATCAAAAAATCAGCCAGGCGTGGTAGCACATGCCTGTAATTCTGGCTACTCGGAAGGCTGAGGCAGAAGGATCGCCGGAGCCCAGCAGATCGAGGCTGCAGTGGCCGGGAGCGGCCACTGCACTCCAGTCTGGGCGACAGAGTGAGACTCCAACTCCAAAAAAAAAGGAATATCCACCATGTCCAGGGAAATATGAGTTGTGTGATATTTGCATTGATAATAATAGAGAAATATTTCTAAAATAGACATTCAGGGTTATATAATGCAATCCCCAAATCCAAGTACATCAGTTTTATTTCATCAGTGATACATTGTAATGGACCCAGAACTAGTGATAGTTCAGTCCTCAGAATGTCAGTGAGTCTTATGTTAAGTGAAATAAGCCAGGCACAGAAAGACAAATATCACATGTTCTCACTCATGGATGGGAGCTAAAAAACTTGATCTCGTAGACAAAGAGAAGAGAACAATAGATACCAGAGACTAGGAAGGAGTGGGAAATTAAGAGAGGTTGGTTATAGGTACGAACATACAGTTAGGCAGAAGAAATAAGCTACAACTTGACAATAGACTAGG
The DNA here is from genome assembly GCA_963574415.1 of Tarsius wallacei. Classification (NCBI taxonomy): domain Eukaryota; kingdom Metazoa; phylum Chordata; class Mammalia; order Primates; family Tarsiidae; genus Tarsius; species Tarsius wallacei. The sequence goes on along the minus strand of CAUYQG010189129.1, from coordinate 33,089 downwards.
GTGACTACACTTAGCAACAATATTATATATATTTCAAAGTAATTAGAAGAGAGGACTTGAAAGGATACCCACACATAAAAAAATGATAAACACTCATGCTGACAGATATCCCAATTACCCTGACTTGATTATTATACAATATTTGCTTATAACAAACACTCACATTTACCCCCTTAAACATGTAAACTGTCACATAGCAATAAAAGAAGGAAAATGTCAATGAGTCCATGCTCATGTAATCAACGTGTCTGTTACTTGCCTGGCTATATCGGTCAGGACCCCGGTCAAGACCCTTTAGGTAGAAAGTGACAGAAAACCCAACCTAGAATGGGTTAAGCCAAAATATATGTAATTAAATAGTCCAAGGTCAGATGGTTTCATATATGACTTGATTCAGCACCTCAGACACTGGGATCCAGGCTCTCTGTCTCTATGTTCCATTCTGGCCTCCTGGGTCTGTGCTCCACAAAAGGACAAGATGGCTGCTATAGCTCCCAACTTCTCTCATCCTAGGCCCAAACTCAGCAAGAGAGGATAAATGCCTACCTGTGGGTGGATGAAGTAACAGTCTTGGGGTTGTCTTTGCCCCAATTTGTTTGGTTTGAAGTCCATTCCTCAACCAATGAATCTGATTAGGAGCAGAACATACACTGATTGACTTTGACCAAAAGTAACTACTCAATTCTTGGGACTACTAAAGGACCCATCCAGTCTAAATGGTAACCATTGCCCAAACTAAAATTGAGAGCTGTCTTAAAAGTACATGGATGTTGAACATTTTCAAGTTAACCTGACCCAACCACAGATATTGAAAGGAGCACATCTATGGGGGATGGGGGGCAAAAACAAAAAAGGAATTATGTTTCGGAGTGCAGGCCCCCTGTAGTACATGCTTCCCCTGTAGGTAAGTGTTCTAGGAACCCATCAGCATCAGTGTACCAGCTAGCGTTGTATGTAGTGAATTCTGGGGGGGAGATTCTTTCAACACGTTTGCCCATTTCATGATAGGAGATTTATGAGTGCATCTGCCCACACCATGCTGAATGTTCGGCAGTTTTTGACCAAAAACGGCATGACCCCTATGCCCTATCCTCCCTATTCACCTGATCTCACCCAAGAGACTTTTTTGTTTGTTTCTTTCCCTGGATGAAAAATGTCCTCAACGGGAAACATTTTGCAGATGTGGAAGAGGTGAAACAAAAAACGGCAGAAGCACTAAAAGGCATCAAAATTGATGAGTTCAAAAACTATTTTGAGCATGAAAAAAGTATCTCAACAGGTGTAATGCATCAGTTAGTACTTTGAAGGTGACTGAAGTTTAAACATGTACAATTTTTTATAAATAAATTCCAGGTTTTTTGGGGTCCCCTCCTCACATATCTCTTCCAATCCTGCCCTGATTCCACAAACACACACATCCAGACTTCAGATAATTAAGCCCCTGAACCAAAGGGAGCTGATCCACAGGCCTGGCTGATTCTTTTAATGGGGTAATTCCTCGTGTCTTCATAGCCATGCCCTTTGCAATGTGATGCTGCAGCTTTGATCAGAACTGGAGCCTGTTTCCCCTTTCCTTGAATCTGGGCTAGCCTCAAAATTTGCTTTGGACAACAGAGCACAACAGAAAGAAGGGTGTTCTAGTTCTCAGACGAGGGCTCCTGAGGGACCCGAATGCCTCCACTCCCTTGCCCACTTCTCCACGAGGACATGCCCAAGCTAACCAGTTGGAGGATGCACCACCCAGAGCAGCACCGAGTAACTCATTTGTCTCAGGTGAGGTCTGACATATCCAAGATTTGCAGAGCCACCGAGTTAACCCAAAGAGGATCACAGAGGCATGGGCAAGTCCTGCCAAGCTCAGCTCAGCCCAGCTGAACTGGCTAACAACTCTATAGACTAGTATGCAAAGATAAATGTTCATGATTGTGTGACACTGGGATGTTAATGCTTGTTACATATCATTACTGTGACAATGAATAACTGATACACTTTCCCCCAAAACAATCAGAAGGTCCCAGAACCAGCAGCCTTGGCGGATGGTGATGAGCTTGCAGAGTCCTATGGAGATCAGCTGGAAGTGGTGCTAAGGTCTTGGTGCAAACCAAAATTGTGAAGAGACAGAAACCACAAGGAGGCAGAGAGGTTGGCCTGCTGCCGCCCAGAGAGAAGCAGAAATGGGAAGCCGGGCTGCCTGTCTGCTTTCCAGTTCCCTTGACTGACCTTCACACTAGCTTTCTTTTGATGAGAATCCCCTTTATTAATTCCCAATTAATCACCCTTTTCTCTGAGCTATTTTAAATGGGCTTCTGTTCCCTACAGCCATCCTTTACTACTGTCGAGTAAATAGATCTCAATGCCGGCAATCCCATTTTTTTAAAAATGTAATTTCATATACATATATATGTGGGCCCAAACACTGCCCGGAGCTTGGCCACATGGCCAGACGCATCAGGACTGAGTTCTAGGATCTTATATCTACCTCCATGGTCAAGGTCACTGGGGCTACTGGACTGGAAACCAAAAGGTCCCTTGAAACTCAGATGCACAGACAATTCAGACATCTGACCACCAGACCCACCTCCAGGTCCAAAGCAGCCCCTGAAACCTCCACCAAGAGGCATGACTCCTGAAAAATCTGAGATTCTGTCCTGAAAATGGATCTGCTTCCACAAAATGGTGGTGGGTCCTTCCAAATCTGTGACTGCAGAGTGGTCAGAGCAGTCAGGCAATGAACATGAACTCCATTTCCAGTTGCTAAATGCATACCTCTGGTTCAGATCTGGATTTCTGCACTTCCACTGGCAAAACAAACAAACAAAAAAGTAGTATCACTTCTTTCTCCTGCAGATTTACTCAGGTGTCTTTGCACATCATCAGGAAAGTAAAATTAGGAAGAGTCCCTGGACAGATGATCGGGGGAGGTGGTGGGGGTAATTCAACAGGTTGTGTCTCTCAGAAGTCCTAAAATCTCAAAAATCTTGGCTCTGAGAAATTCCAAAATTTCCCCCAGGAAGCTGCATGAAACTCAATGGGTTCTTCATACACGGCTCAAGCTTCTTTCAAAGAGCCCCCAAACGGACCGTGGAAAAGTCACGAATATGAAGGAACTCGCGATTTCCATGATTTCTTCCCCTCTCCCATCGGACAATGAATCTCATCTGCAGAATCCCTAGTACCAACCTTTCGGATGGTTGAGGGATGGAACGAGAGTCTGGTGGCCTCGTTTTCTGACTCAAGGAAGGGGTTAAAACTGTTTTTCCCCTTCCCTGCAGGTGCCCCCTCTGGGGCAAATGAACTCAACTTTTCCATGTTTAGACCAAACGCCTCAGATTCCTTCTTGGCAGGTGTTCATGTATGTGAGCAAATTAGATTTTGAAAGTATTTTTTGCCACAAGTCTCAGGCCAGCAACGTAGCTTGCGTGTTGGAAGTCCCAGGCTCGCCAGCCCCGCCTCTCCAAGGCACTGCAAGCCAGAGCAGATGAAAAAGCAAGCAATAACCGTGGAACTCAGGTTCTGAAAAACCCGGGTTCCAATTCCAGCCCTGTCGCTCAGCAGGCTGGGCAACTCTGGGTGCATTGCTACCCCTCCCTGAGCCTCAGTATCCCCATTTGAAAAATAGGTATAATAATACTTTCCTCACCAGGGTGTCTGAGGACCCGACAAGATGTCACACGTCAAGTGCCTGGCTCTTACTTCGCATTTAATAAACAGTTGTGTGTTAGTCCGGGTTCTTGATTGCAAGCTGTGTGGTAATCAAATGGAATTCATTGGAAGGCTATCAGGGACTCATGGAATTGGCAGAGAATAGGTTTGAGGTCTGGAAAATGGCCAAAAACTGAGCCATTGCCAGAGGGTTAAGCAACAGGGCCTCAGCAAGGTCACGGGAATGGGTGGCCAGCACGCCACCACTGCTGCTGGCTGGAAACTCTCCCAGCCATTGCTCCCAGCCCCAGAGTACTCACCCAAGCACCCGGGGCCTGGAGGGAACATCTGGGTACCCTATCCTGGATGGCATGCCCACACTTTGGAAGCAGCTGGAGTAAAGAGAGGAGAACTTGGTGTCTGTGCTTCTTTGAGGGAGGCAGGTGCACCACCCGCCCTCCCATGACTTCACACAAGAAAGGGTGGGTCTCCATAGGGAAAAGGTCATGCTGCTGGCTACCGAATAGCCCCCTGCCCACACATGCACACTGCAGATGTTACTATTTAAATCTAGGAGAGAAGGCTGATGCTTCTTAATAAGACCGAGGCAGAGTTACATGGGTGGAGGAAAAGGTGGGCTGGGGTTTCCCGCAGGCTCCATCCACAGGGGTTAAAATCACCCAAGGCACTGAGCCTGACTGTGTGACCTTGAGCAAGTGACTTGACCTCTCTAGCTTCTGAGCTGTAAGGACCCAGCCAGATGACACATCTAGAACGCACCTGGGGAAGAGTGGGCACCTGACAAACACTCAGGACGAGCTAGCCACGGTGGCGGCAGTGTCCCCTGCACAGAGGAGAGGACAGGCTTGTCCCACAGCCGGGCCCAGATGGAGGTGCAGACGCCATGAACACCGGTCAGACTGATGTCCGGGGAAGTGAACCGCTTGCTCAGAGAGGCACAGCCCCCTGCGAAGGGCGCTGAGCCCAATGCCTCCGGGGCGTCCAGCAATAACAGCTGGAAAGCAGCACTGAGAGCCCAGGGCACGCGTTTCCCTCCTGACATCAAGATGTCTCTAAACCTAAAACTCCTCCCCAATCACGCTCAGTCCTGTCCTCGGAGGTTTTCCAGGGACATTGGGCAACTCACCTATTTTGCAGCCCGGTGCTGCCCATCCCACCCAGTCATGATTCTGCTGAAATGTCAGAGAAACCCCGCTCGGCGTCATGTAACCCGAGCGTTGCCAAGGGCAGCCACCCTGCGGAAAGAGAGTCCGGTTCAGGGAAAACATTTGAGACAGAGCAGACACACACATCTCTTTTTCTTTTTTCTGGAAGCTGGTTTTCCCCAGTAAGCCACAGGATTTTTTTTCTAAGTGAGGAAATAATGGCTTGCATGTAGCACTGGGGAGCCAACCATCTATTGTCCACCAACTCCACAGCATTTATGAAGCACCTATTCTACATGGAGCACGAGGCTACACGCCTTGAAGGAATGACAAGGGAAGGCCAAACAGAGGATCTGGTTGTGACTTGTGCTCCCTGTGCCCGGGTTTCCCACCCTCCTTGTCTCCTTCCAGCATAATACAATGCCAACAACTGTGTCACATCCTTGCTGAAGCCCTCTATCAACTGTCTGTTACCATCAAGAGCCTCTTAGCATCATGCATCAAATCTTTCAGGACCCGGCACCTGCCCACTTCTCCAGTCTGTCTTCTCTCCCCTGTCACTCATGCCTTCTACCGTCCAGCCATTCACTCATTCATTTTCCATTCATTCATTCCTCTGACGCCTATTGGGCAGCCACTCCAAATAAGATACTGTGTTAGCTGCCAGAGATGAATATAGAGGCAGGGTCAAGATGAATGAGATCCCTTCTCTTAGGAAGTTTACATTCAGGCTGGGTGCAGTGGCTCACACCTGCAATCACGGCACTTTGGGAGGCTGAGGTAGGAGGATTGCTTGAGCCCAGGAGTTCGAGACCAGCCTGAGCAACACAGTGAGACCTCATCACTACAAAAAAATCAAAAGTTAGCCAGATGTGGTGGGCACACTTCTAGTCCCAGCTACTCAGGAGGCTGAGGATGGAGGATCACTTGAGTCCAGGAAGTTGAAGCTGTGCTGAGGTGTGATGGTGCCACTGCACTCCAGCCTGGGCGACAGAGACCCTGTCTCAAAAAAAAGAAATTTGTTTGAGCTTGGTGGCTCAGCCTGTAATCCCAGCACTTTGGGAGGCCAAGGCGAGTGGATTGCCTGAGCCCACGGGTTCGAGACCCACCTGGGCAATTTGGCAAGACCTCGTCTCTAATAAATCAAAAATTAGCCGGGCATGGTAGTGTGCACCTGTAGTTCCGGCTACTTGGAAGACTGAGGTGGAAGGATTGCTGGAGCCCAGCAGGTTGAGGCTGCGGTAGCCGGGAGCATTCCACTGCATTCCAGTCTGGGCGACAGAGTGAGACTCCAACTCAAATAAAAAGAAAAAAAAAGTTTACATTCTAGGGGAGTGTAGTTAAGGAGAGAGAAAGAAATAGGAGGAAATGCTATGGGGGATGTGACAGAAAGTGACTGGGGCGGGTGCAGGCAACTTTAATTGGGTGATCAGAGGAAGAAGGAGCCATACATGGGTGGAGACCTAGCCATTCCAGATTCCTTGCAGTCCTGTAATCACCCAGAGCTTAGCACATACTACTACCTCCTAAATGTCCCTCCACCCCAGACCCCCAGGGCCTGGCTCCGTGTCCTCTCCACAGGGAGCCAAGGGCCCCGGCCACCAAGGGCTGGTCTGGGCACCCCTTCTCTGTGTTCCCCAGATGAACTTTCTCCAGCTCAGGCCCCCTCCAACCTACTCTACCCCCATAATGCCCAGCATCAAGAAAGCAGGACCCAGAAATCGCCCCTGCTTCCTGGGGAGAACCCAAGAAAGAGGAAAATGCTGAATGGGATTTGGGGGGGACCCAGTTGGGGTCTGAGCTTGGTGAACATCAACAATTTTTCCAGCATTTTTTTGTTTGATTAAATCCCAAAGGACATTTTTTCCCTCCAACTCTTTCCCCTTTAACTTTTAAACCATGTGGTTCTGATTCATTTATACTTAACTAATTACAACGTTGGTTTTGTAAGAGCTATTTGATGTCCGCGAGTCGTCTGAGCCCTCTCATACAGTCTTCTAACTCTTTTTACTGTGAAACCCAAAGTGGTCTTTCGCCTGTCGTAAACAGCATCTAGCGCCAGAAGGTTACAGTATGGGCTTGGGTTGGTCACCAGGACCAGGCCCCGTGGTTACCAGGCCTCCAAATTTGGCAAAGTGTGTTTTTTGACTCCCAGTGAAATTCTAAGCAGGTTCTCAGAAAAAATAATGAGAAGAGAACATGAAAGTAAGAGGAACAGCTCTGGAGTAAAGCCCCTCCTTGTAGAGACACCCTCCTGGGGTCCTGGCCTCCCCACTCCCTGTAGAAACACCCTCTTGAGGGGCCTGACTTCCTCCCTCCCTGTAGAGATACCATCCTGGAGCCTGGCTTCCTCCCTCCCTGTAGAGACACCCTTCTGGGGTCCTGGCTTCCTCCCTCCCTGTAGAGACATCTCCGGGGGGCCTGACTTCCTCCCTCCCTGTAGAGATACCCTCTTGGGGTCTGGCTTCCTCCCTCCTTCCCCGGAACAGCAGCTTGCTCTTTGATTGTTCGTCAAGTCCTGAGGCATTTCTCCTTGTGATCCTGCCCATGTCTAGGATCTTAGAAAGTAGCATTTGTGTAAACAGGTAGGGTTTTATGGAGATGCCAGTGTTCTGGCCAACTGGGCAGCAAAGTTCTATTTCTGTGCTAGGAAAGGAGAGGAACTAAGACCAGCTGAGGTCCCACGGTATGCCAGGCTCTCTGCAAGGCCAAAGGCACACAAAGATGAAGACACACAGTCCTGGCTCTCCAGGCTTTAGAGTCTAGTGCTCCAATAATGTGCAACAGCAATGCCATTTACTGACCACTTACCACACAGCAGACTATACCAAGCACTTCCAGAACAGTATTCCAGTTAATGTGGTGATCACTTCAGAGGTTAGTACTTGTCTTAATCCATTTTCTGTTGCACAGAATATCTGAAACTGAATAACTTACAAAGAAAAGGAATTTATTTCTTATAGTCATGAAGGTGAAGTTCCAGGTTGAGGAACTGCATCTGGTGAGGACCTTCTTCTTGATGGGGGTTCTCTTCAGAGTTCCAAGGTGTCACAGGGCATCACATGGCTGAACATGGTAGCTCAGATTCTCTTCCTTTTATAAACCTACCAGTCCCACTCCCATGATGACCCATCATCCCATTAATCCATTTGTGAAAACAGAGCTCTCAGGCTGGGGGCATTGGCTCAGGTCTGTAATCCCAGCACTTTGGGAGGCAGAGACGAGAGGATTGCCTGAGTCCAGGGGTTCAAGACCAGCCTGGGCAACTTGGCGAGACCTCATCTCTACGATAAATCAAAAAATTTGCTAGGCATGGTGGCACATGTCTGTAGTTCCAGCTACTTGGAAGGCTGAGGCAGAAGGGATCACTTGAGCCCAGGAGGTCAAGGCTGCAGTGGCCATGAGCATGCCACTGCACCCCAGCCTGGGTAACAGTGAGACTCTAACTCAAAAAAAAAGAAGACAAAGCCCTCAAAACACAGTCACCTCCTCTCAATCCTGCCACATCAGTGATTAAATGTCAACATGTGTTTCGGAAAGAACAAACATTCAAACCATAGCAGTACCCGCAGTACCTCCCACTGGCCCATGAGGGAAGTAAGTCTCAGAAGGTTCAAGTGACACACAACTAAGCAGGAGAATCGGGACTGGAACTCAAGTCAGTCCCAAAGACCACTGTCCGTGTATCATGGAAAGAAGCTTATTAGGAGGCCCATCGATTCTGAAAAGGTGCATACCCAGAATTAGACCAAAGGTCATCATTGCGAAAGTCAAACAATGAGGCATGGGCTGGGGGATGGGGAGAAGCCCAGTAGGCAGCACCATGAACTAATGTGATTGAACACCTTCTGGGCACCAGGCACGACAGCCCCACAAGATCAGCATCTCTGTAGATGAGGAAACTGGGGGTCGGACAGCCAGGATAGAGGCGCTCAGGAGTTTGGACCTGGTCCTGTCTGGCTCCGAGGTTCTCTCCAGCAAAGCCTTCCAGGTGTGATCTCTCTTCCCCACGGGGTTCACATTAAAGTCACAACCTCCCTTATTCAGCTAAAACCTATGCAAGGTGAGACAGTTCAGAAGAATACAGACAAGGTCTATTTAGGGCAAGTCACATGGATGCTAAGCAGGGGAAGGAACTCTGCCCGAGAGAAGGGCTGGAATGATTAATGATGGAAAGACCTATAAAATGCAATGATCCCAAGGCATGTGCGTGCAGAGTCCTCCCTAGAATGAGGAGGGCACAGTGGCCAAGTTCAGGTGCAAGCCGAGAGACAAGAAAAGGAAAACCAAGGAGTCCAATACGTGCCCTGGCTGGTCAAGGGAGAAGGGAGTCTGCTGGTGGGTGACAATTTGTAGTTTCTTTTCAAAAGAAGAAAAGAGACCTTGATGGAGATCTGCCAAGGCCCAGTCATTTTCAAACAGGTTTATCTCACTTAGCTCATTTTCTGATTTAATCTTTACAGAGTCTCTCAAAAATTGCCTGGATCCCATCTGCATTTCACAGAGGAGAGAAATAAGCTCAGAGACATAACATGACCTCCCCAAAGTCACAGACCTTGAAAGTGTAAATGGGATCATATCCACTAATGTCTTCCCACAGCACTCAGAATAAACCATCAGAGTCCTACCAGGACGTGTGTGGTCTGGGCCCAGCTGACATCTCTGACCACGTCTAAAATCCCTCCTCACAAGGTAATTTTTAGTTCCTTGAATGCACTGTTTTTTATTTCCCATTTAGGGCTTTCAAATATGTTGTTTCTCTGCCTACCAAAATGACCCATTTGGATCCTTTGATTGCTTAAGTTTTAGCTAAGATGACATCTCCTCCCAGGAGCCTTCCTTGACTGCAGAGTCAGCAGAGGACCCTCCCATTGCTCTCTCGGACAGCTGCCGGTCTCTTGTCACCCACCACAGTTTGTTTATGGGGGAGTGTGTTCTCGTCCATGGTCCACCTTCCATCTCTGCCACAGCTCAATGACAGCCCTCACGTGAAACATCCCTCACTTCGACTCGATGACAATTTAGGATATTGTTCAGGTTCACGGCTCCTCCTGTGCGAACAGCCTTAAGAAATCTCCATAACATGAGCACTGACTATATGGTATAGCATCAGGCCTGCTCAGGGCCCCAGATACAGCTGCTGGACCTGAGGTGGATGGCAGACTAAGAATCCACAGACTGGCCAGCAACCCGAGGCATGTCAGGAAAGAGTGAGCTCAGTCAATCCTATCCCTCCTCCAGGAGCTTCTGGTGAGAACTGACCATGAAAGGGTGGCTCGTGCTGGGTTCAGAGCCTTCATGGGCCACCTGCTCCTGAAGGCTTGAGGGAGCAGAACTCACAAGAAGGCTGAGGGCTCTGGTGAATGAAACCGGAACAGTGCAAGCAGGAGCAGAGAGAAACAGGGCAGCCCTAAGAGACACAAGAGCCTCCTGTTCCCGGGGCTGTCTCGTGTTCTGCCTGCAGCTCCCATCAAGGGATCCTTTCCAAAAGGTAACTAGCATTTAATTGCTTCAAAAAGAGCCAAACTGAAGCAGCCTCCAAGCCAAAGTCATGCCCCAAAAAAGCACTTGAGCTCGTGGTGGGAGGGTGGGAATGCCAGTCTCCTACACACATGAAAATAGCAAAGAACTCCTTTTTAGGAGTGATATGCCAAAAATTGTGCTAGAATGACTGCCTCCATGGTCCCTGCCATCAGTATGTTGCAGGGGCAACAGGTGTATCAGTCATAACTCTTCCCATTACAAGTTTCAGAAGTGACTTCAGGAACTGATGGATCCAGGTGCTCAAATGTATCCTCTGTCTCCCCTAAGTTCTGTTTCCCTCTTCCTCAGCTTCTCAGAAAGACCATCACACTCAGTGGGCCCAGCAGCATACCAGCAGAGAAGAAGCTTGTCTTTCCCGAGAGTTCCACAGAAGTCCCAGGACTGCAGATCCTTAGATAACTTGAGCACTTGGCCTTGAACTCTGATCAGATGGAAGGAACACTCTGATTGGTCAAGACTAGGTCTCGTAACTATCCCTGACATGTGTGTGGGGAATGGGGAGGAAGGAGTTAGTCTCCCCAAATATATTAAGAGTGGAGCTGAAGAGATTTTCCCAAAGGAAAGATTGGGAGCTGTCACCAAAAGAAGAAAGGATGGATACTAAGCAGGCAAAAACTCCAAATATGCCCTTATGGGAGTAAAAGCCACGGAGGCAGAGGCCACTCGGGGAGAAGACCCCTGCTCTCTTCCTCCAAGAGGGTTATCTGATGATTATAAGAAGAGCCTCATAGCAGCTGAGCCTGCGCAAAAGCCTTGCCTAGGCCTGGCCCTTAGAACCACAGCATCACTCTGAAGCATGGTTATTTGAGGAACAGGGACTCCCTGTTGAGAAGCAGTCGAAACAATCAAGAGGACAGAGTGGTTCCAAACAAGACAAATCTTAGTCTGGAAGTTCTGATTGCTACTCTCCCACCTACCAGTGGGGTGACTTTGGGAAAGTCTCGCACCTCTCTGAGCCTTGGCCCCCTGATCTGTGAGGTGCCAGTCGTGATACTTTCCTTGCATGTTTACCCCGGGGATTCAATGAATTTTTGTAGGTAGAAGACTCACGATGGTGCCTAGAACAACATGACACTCAAGGGATGATGATGATGATGAAGACAGAGGAGGAAGAAGAGGAAACCACCATGATGTTGGGGGTAGGCTCCAATCTCCAGAATCAGAGACTCAGAGTTAGGACTGTAAGAAGTTACCCAGCCAACTCCCATGATACATACAAAAATCCTAAAAGATTTGGCTTGGCCCAAGTTGGGGAAACTGAGGCTCAGGAGGAAGAAAGAGCTTACCTGTGTTCTCTTAGCCAAGGAAGTAGCAGAGATGGGCAAGTCAGTCAGCTCCAAAGCACTTGTGACCAGAGCCTGCTGGCACAGTCACAACAGCTGAGCCGGAAATACTCATATCCCCAAACAAGCCCATCCATGACTGTGAGTTTGCACTCATGCACTGGGGGGAGAAAATCATTGTATTACTAGACCCTCCCATCTTTTTCTTTGGGCTTTCTTTCTTTCAGTAAGTACCAAACCAAAGAAAATCTTCTCTTTAAAAAGAAAAAGAAAGAGCACAAATTAGCAGAGCCATCCATATTTCAAAAACCGTTTCACGTCTATACTGAAATCCCTCTACTTACAAACATTCACAGATAAGAACAAAGCCATGCCCTGAAGCAAAAGTAGGCCAGCAATCCCCGCCCTCTACCCCCCACAGATGGCGTAAAGCTGTCATATGCCTCCGTTTCTGTCTTGGCCATGGTGTTCTTCATTAGTGTTGGCCCATGAGGGTGTTTAAAGAAGTGTCTTCTTACCATGAAAAGAAGAAAGTCAAAGTAAAAACATCTTTGGATACATTTTTTAAGAGCTGAAAAGCACCAACTAGAGCCAGAACCAATGCCAGCACCACTGGTCCTTTTGTGAAACTCAACTTTACACAGACACATATACTGCAGCAGCATACATATATAAATTAGAAAGAATTGAACTTAAACACAGCCTTTTGGTCATAATGTGTTTGGACACGGGTGGTTGCTTTTACTTGAAGCGGACAATGAATGGTATCTTCTGATACTTTACATCTTATTATGGCCAGTTGCCTGTTCGGCAGCTACTCTCCTATTCTTTCTTTCTCTCTGATGAATTTTTCTCTCCAATAACAGAAGTTTGGAAGTGGCAGATAATTTCTCAGGTCCCCTGGCATATATAGCACCGACTAATGAAATGTAAGAAGACATCTCTCACTGACTTCTTGATTAAAGAAATCAGCACAGGAGGAGAGGCCTTGGACTGCCTGGTTTGGATACTGTCCTGTGAAGATGTGATGCCTGGAGCTGCCACAGCCATTTTACAACCACGAAGTGACACACTAAAGACAAAAAGCAACAGGCTATGATGGCCGGGCTGAGGAATGAAGAGATGCTCACTTCTGAATGACAAGGCTGAGACCCACACCAACCCCAGACTTCTTGTGACGGAAGAGAATAAAAGCATTTGATAATTAAGCCACTTTTTGAGCGTACGCTGTTACTTGCAGGTGAAAGCACTCCAATGAATATGTTTGTGAAACCATTCTATATAGATAGGAGCAGGGACAGAGAGAGGGCCAGTCTGCCCAGCTCCCGGTGGCTGTCTCTGATGACCAGCCCTGCTTGCTGGAGTGGGGCCCTGGCAGCCTGGTCTGTACCACATGACCCTGTCTCCTGACTGCAGCTGGTTGGACCAGGGATGGTCCAATTAAGTTCATCGGATACTCTCCTGGGAATTGAGAATTGGGATTCAGAGACAATTCGATGATTTCTGCAAGTAAGATATGTGCACAGAAAAGCGTAGGAAGTCCGTGTGTAGACACGTAAGAGGAAGCAGAGAAGATGGACTTCCTGGCTTCAGAAGAGAAGAGCAAGTTCTGCCTGGCGACACTGACCTTCCATTTCCTGGTTCCAGGACCTTGTGGTTTTCCAGCTTTACATTTTCCACCTTCAGGTCCCACAAAAGACCCCCATTTCCTTCACTTAGGTTGGAAGGAAACAGGATTCTCTTTATCCCAAAGAGCCTTGCCCATACCCCAGGGAGTCGGTGGCCAAGCAGGGGTAGAACTCCTATTCTTGACTTACTGCTGCTGCCTGCCAAAACCATAACTAATATTTACTGAGCGTTTCTAAGTGCCAGACACTCTCCTAAAGCATGTCTCATTTGTTGTTTTTAATCTTCACAACAATCCTATGAGATAGGTCCTATGAATAAATCCCATTTTCCAGAAGAAGAAACTGAGGCTCGGAGATTCCAAATAACTTGCTTAAATCCACACATGGCTGAGCCAGGATTTGAACAAGCTTGCAGCCACTTTGCTTTAGTATCTCACCTTCCTATGCCTCTCCCCATCCCTACCTCCCATTAGACTGGCAAATCATCTCCATGTTTTCAGTGAGTGCACCTGAACTGTCACCTGTCCTGCTGTGACCCCTCTATTACCGTGTATGCACCTGGGAGTCCAGATCCTTGGGCTACTCACTGCCTGAGGAATCCAAGAAGTTTTTCTGAACGGGGTGTTATTTGAGTAAAGTGTTTCAAGATGAGTTGAAATTGCCAAATCATGGAAGGAAGATAAGAGCATCTTAGTCCACTATGGTTGCTATAACACACTACCATAGACTGGATGCCTTATGAGCAACAGAAATCTATTCTCACAGTTCTAAAGGCTGAGAATTCCAAGATCAAGGCGTGTACAGATCTAGTGTCTAGTGAGGACCCACTTCTTGTTTCCTAGATAGCTATCTTCACATGGCAGAAGAGGCGAGTGAGCTCTCTGAGGTCTCTTTTGCAGGGCACTAAGCCCATTCATGAGGGCTCTGCCTTCATGTTGTAATCATCTGCCAAAGGTCACGCTTCCAAACACCATCACACTTGGTGTCAGAATTTCAACGTAAGAATCTTCAGGGAGTATGAACAGTCTACAGAGGATGGTGGACTGGTCAGCATTCACAGTGGGAAGGATGGGTGCTAACTTTGGCTCTACTAAAAAGAAAAATAATTTATTTAAAAGGATGCTAGGTGCTCCCAGAACTGCTGGGAGGGATGGAGAACCACATTCTAGGTAACACAACCCAGGACATTGTCCTAAATCATGTCACAGAACTGGTCCATTGAGGACCCCATGGCCCATGGGGCCTCCACCTCACCCTGGGCACAGGACACTACAGCTGCCACCACCAGCGGCCACCAGAGGGGGTTTCTCGGGTCCCTACTACATCACTGAGTTCAGCTTCTGATCTCAAGGCCCAGCCAAGTACATTTGATTAGTAGCATCGGGGTGACATGCCCCTCCCTAGCCGCAAGGGAGGCTGAGAAGTAGAAGCTGACATTCTGAGCTCCTATTCTGGGGGGTAGGCTCTGCACCCACCAAGACTTGTAGGAAGGGCACCAAGACAATGTCAAGTGACCTTGACAGGGGCATTTAAAGTGAAGGGAACAAGTCAAGCAAAGGCACAGGAAGCATGCGCTTGTCTTGGCTCAGGGCAGGGAGATGGTCACTGCACTCCTTCGAGTATATATTTAGTGCTAAATTTTGTCTCCTGAATTGCTGTTTGGACAGCTTGCCTTTGCATCTCAATGTCTTCTCTCCGCAAGGGCAGACTCCACTCTTGACAGCCCTCAAAGGGCCTGGAGGAGTGCCAGGTGCTCCAGAAAGGTTCTGCTGCTGTCAAGAAGAAGGAGGAAAGAAGGATGGTGGGAGACAGCAGCGGGGAAGGAGGAAGAAGGGGAGACAAGCCAACGTACAATGCTGTCACCTTCCACAGCCAGAGCCCTGGCTGGGGGCCACCATGCAGGATCCCTTAGTCCAAGGCCTAACTCCCCCAGAGGAGCAAGTTCACCAAAGGAGCCCCGGCGCCACGGAAGGTCATTGCAAATAAAACCTACCCTTTCCCAGAAGAGCCAAAGTCCTGGCCAGAACAGTTCTTCTTAAAGGGCCAGCTGCCCCCAGTCCAGTCCTCTCATGACTTAGCCTTCTCCTCTCACATGATGTTCAGAGAAGGGTGATGACATCTCTAGCTCCCCATGCCTCCCCCAGTCATTAACAACCTGAGATTGGCTTTATCCCTCAAATACTGGCTAGAAATCATGACTCAGCCTTCTCTTCTCACATGATGTTCAGAGAGGGGTGGTGACATCTCTAGCTCCCCATGCCTCCCCCAGTCATTAACAACCTGAGATTGGCTTTATCCCTCAAATACTGGCTAGAAATCCTACTCCAGGCTCTGATCTGCATAAAGTCAAACTGATCTAATGTCAGCCGGTAGCAACAACATAGCCGGAGCCAGGATGCAAGGAGGCTTCGGCCAGGGCGGTGACCCATCCAGCCTCTGCTCACTCCCGCGCCTGAGAAGGTGGCCATCATGGGAGCCGGTTCTCGGGGATGCTGAGGGACACATTTCAGGTAGGGCTGGAGAAAGAGGGAGTGACCAGAGAAGGAGGCCTGGATCCAGGGATGGTTGCCGTCACCCCTGCTGCCACTCATCACAGTCACTCCTTGTCCAGGTGCCCTGTCTTGGCTCCCAGAACAGCCAGACCCCAAGAGCTCACCCCCAACTCCTCCCTCTTCCTCAAGCCCCAAACCCAAACACCTCTCAGACCATCACCCCCCTCCCTTGCCCCCGTCCAGAGCAACCCAAAGGCCCCCTTGATGGGCCCCACCTCCTAACCCTGCCTCTAGCTTTGCCCTCTCAAAATTACCAGCCACATGGTGCTAGAGTGATGGGCAATTCTTCTTTTGGTCCTAGCGGAACATTCTTATATAAGAAGGGTCCAAGGTGCTTCCTTGTTCGTGTTGAGGTCATGGTTCCCAACTTGAGGGAATTGTGCCAACCCAGGAGATGACTGGAGGAACTTTTTGGTTGTCACCACTGGGAGAAAGGTGCCACCGGCATCTAGTGAGAAGAGGGCAGGGATGCTGCTACACATCCTGCAATGCACAGGGCAGCCTCACAACGAAGAATTGGCTGACTCAAATGTCACCAGTGCACAGGTGGCCAAACTCTACGTGAAGGTGAAACTGTTCAACCTACATCATGGCGGCCCCTCCTAGGCCTTCCAGGGACCACAAAAGGCATGCCCCACCACCCTTCAACCATCCTTGGCCTCTGTGCCTGAGTGTCTGCCTGTGCTGTCGCCCATGACTTTCAGTCCTGGGCACTCCCTCCAGGCAGGAGCACATGCCCAACCCCCCAGCCCTACCACTTCTAGAGGTCTACCTGGCAAGGCCTGTACCACCTTGGCAGCCCTCCCAGCAGGTCCAGGGAGACACAAGACCCAGCGACCCTCTGACTATTTAGAGATGCGTCTTTCCCCCGAGACTGGAGAGGCGCCTTTGCTGGAGCCAGGAGGAAGGGCCAGGCAAGGGCCTCTCCCCGGGAGTCAGTCCACTTTGGGGGGAAAAAATCTGAGTCATTCCTTCTGTCTCCCAAGGTCCGATGTCACTCTGTGCCAGGAAGGTTAGCCAAGGTTGTGGCCGCAGATGGCTGGGGTTCAATGTGGGGAGCTGGGACAAAGAGGGCCTAAGCCACCTCTTAACCCTCTCTGCTGTCCCCTCTGGCTCCCCTTCAGGTGCCTAGCCCTCCAGCCAAGTGGATGACCCCTGAACCTGCTTTCCTGCCTCCAAACCCCTCCTCACACGGTGCCCTCTCCCTGGAAGTCGTGTCACCTCCTAACTCTACATACCCTAGCCCCCTGCCAAGGAAGCCCCTTCCATCCCCTCCAGTAGGCAAGATCGTAGTATTCTGAAGGCATATTTTCCCTCTTTACTTCTAGTTATGATGTCCATACGTCATTCTTCTGCAGTGACTTTCTCAAGGGCAGGCGATGCCCCATTCGTCTCTGAGCCATTGGTACCTACTACAGGGCTGGGTCCCCAGGAGGAGGAGCTGTGCAATAAACATGCCAGCTCAGCCTTGACCTCTTAGCCTTCTTATAAGCTATTCCCTCTGTCTGGGACGCCATTCCCACCGCCCACCACCAGGGCCCATCTCCCTGCACTGGCTTCACAGGCTGGCTTTCCCAGGGAGGCCCGCCCAGTTCCCCATAGGAGATTCTTAACAGACATTATTCAAATGGATAAATAACCAAAGAAATGAACAAGAAAATCATGAAACATTATCTCATGTGATCCTCACAAAAAGCCTTGTTGGACAGACAGGGCTTTTATAGTTTTATCCTCATATTGGAGATGAATTTATTAGAACTCAGAAAAACAAATTGACTTCAGTTACAGCATTAGTACTGAGAGCCAGGCCAAGAGCCCAGAATTCTTAGCCCAGAGGATTGCTCTGCTGCAAGAGGATTATGACATGAGGCCACCACATTACCCAAGGAAGATTTCTTGCTCCATTTTTACTTCCAGTGCTGTGATTTTGTGATTTATTTGGAATGCTGCAGAGAATTCTGAGTTTTGTGAGTTCTGTTAATACCTCGGTTGCTATTGATGAGGCTTTATCAGGGAATTATGCTTTTTAAGTGTGACAGAAATCCATTTTCCAGTAGAATTTGTTGGGTCACATCTCTTCAGTTAAGTAAAAAAACCTTGATCCTGAATAGTCAAACAATTTAGTACCAATTATCAATTAATAGTAAAGACCTTGATGTCTTTAGTTTAGCTATGGGCTTGGCCTTCCTTGAGCATCTGCTTCTTTTTTTTATTGTTCTTATAATAATTGCTTATAAAATAAAACATATAACAAAATTGTAAAGTCTTTATGTTCATGTGAATATGCTCAAAAATGTGTCCGGGTACAGGCACGAGGGAGACTTCTAGGGTATGGGGCAATTTCTATATCTTGATCTGGGTAATGGTTACCCAGGGTACACATGTAAAAGGCTATTGAGTTGTTTAAGACCCTTATATTTTACTGTGTATAAAATATACCTAAATAAACAGTTTTTTAAAATGTGTCTGGCTTTAATCTTACAGAGAGCTAAAACACAGGAAATCTAACTAGTACATCTTAGAGTAAATCAGTTCAAAATTTTAAACATTTATTTCATGCCTATTATGTACAAGGTACTGTGCTAGACACTGAATGAGACAGATTTCAGTAATTATACGAATTATACGTGGTTCCTGATATAAAATGGGTCCTCAAAAAACATTTCTGAATTGAAAGAATGACTTCATTAATAACTAGCACAATTAAGGTGGTTAATTTTAAATAGGAGCAGAGATGTACTGCCTCTTGATACTGAAAAAAGGAAGCTAAAGACACGTGAGTACACTTGTTACTCCCTGTGGTCCTGGGAAACGATACATCTCCATGTGCACAGTTGGTCTCATCTCTAGAGTATCAACATTCAGTTTTTTATGTGAAAAAGATTAATTTGGCACCTGCTGCATTCTAAGCACCAAGCCTGACAATAAAAACAGTAGCAAACAAGCCATTTATAGAGGGAGTGGCAGGAGGTGAGGGGAGAGAAATGCAAGGTGGATCCTATGGAGCAGTGAGGAGGTCATCGGCTACTTGGCCATAGACTGGTTGCAGAGAGCAGAAATAAGAACACAGAGAGCTGGGAAGGTTAGAAATTAGACAACAGCTATAGATTTCTCTTTTGAAAGTTGAAAATTTTGTAGGAGAAACACAAGAAGGAGATTGGATGGTACCTAGAAAGAGACAGTGAAATGAAGATTATTTTATAAAATAAGAGAGACTTTTTTATGTTTACAGACTGAGAAGACAGGAAAAAAGAGAAGGCGATTGAAAATACGAGGAGAGAAAGAGCATGGCAGCTGAATAAAGTGTTGGATAGAGGAGGATGAAGAGCCTTTCATCAAGGCTTACAATCACCTCTCATCCGGTGATTGCAACAGACTTCTAGTTGGCCTTCCTGCTCCTTCCAATTCATGCCTCTCAAGCAGCCGTGGTAATCTTCCTGAAATGTAAATCCAGTCATGTCACACTCCTGTTTAAAACTTCCCAAACCTTCTTAATCCATTTTGTATAAAACCCAAATTATCTGCCATGAGCTTTACAGTCTGCGTTGACTGGCCACAGTCTCCTTCTCTAACCTCATCTCTCCCCATTTTCTCCTTCACTGACTATATTCTACTTACATTGACCTACCCTTGGTTCTGAAATGGACCAACCTCTCTTTTGCCTCAGGACCCAACCAAGACAATTATTGCATTAAATGTAGATAGACCAGAGGAAGCACTTCTGAAATGAGAGTAAGAACCTTAAAAAAATCTGCTACACCAAAAAAACAACAAGAACACTGGCAAAAATTCTCAAAACCAACATTTTTAGAACACTGGAAGTTGACAAAAAGATTTGCAACAATTTAAAGAAAAAATCTTGAAAGCAGCAAGAGAGAAGGGATCACCATATAGAAGGGAGTCTCAATAAGATTAACTGCTGATTTTTTTTCTTCAGAATCCATGGAAGCTAGAAGATAATAGGATGACATGTTTAGAGTACAAACAAGTAAGTAAACTGTCAGCCAAAAATTCTACCTCCAGCAAAACTATCTGCAAAAGTATGAACAAATTAAGATATTCCTAGATTATCAAAAGTGAAGGGACTTTATTACCACTGAACCTAAAAGAAATGCTGAAAAGAGTCCTTCAGGTCAAAATTAAAGGACACTAAACAGTAATTTGAAGCTGTATGAAGAAAAAAGATCCCTAGTAAATACAAAAATAAATATAAAAGCCAGTATTATTGTAATTTTGGTGTATAATGCCAATGTTTACTTATTTGTTTGTTTGTTTGTTTTTGAGTCAGGGTCTCATTCAGTCATCTAGACTGGAGTGCTGTGGCACAATCATGGCTCTCTGCAGCCTCATACTCCTGGACTCAAGTGATCCTCCCACCTCAGCCTCCCAAATAGCCAAGACTATAGGCACTTGCCACCATGCCTTGTTAATTTTATTTTATTTTGTGTTTTTGTAGAGACAAAGTCTTGCTTTGTAGGATAGAACAGCTAATTTTCATTTTTTACAAGATTTAAAAGATAAGTACAAAAAAATTATAAATCTATGTTTTGGCAACATAGTGTATAAAGATGCAATTTGTAACAAAAACATAAAGAGTGGGAGATGAAGAATGCTACTAGAAAAAATAAAGGAATTCAGCAAAGGTGCAGAGTACAAAATCAACACACAAAAATCCGTCATGTTTCTATTCATATGCAGTATACAATCTGAAGAAGACATTAAAAATTTCAATTCCATTTTAAATAGTATCTAAAAGAGTAAAATATTTAGGAATAAATTTAACCAAAGAAGTGAAAGCTGCAAAACATTGCTGAAAGAAATCAAAGACATCAAAAACGCGGAACCAACCCTACTGCCCATCAACAGTGGACTGGATAAGGACAGTGTGGTACATATACACAATGGAGCATTAGACAGTCATAAAGCAGAACAAAATCATGAGCTTCACACCAAATTGGAGGGGGTTAGAAATCGTAATACTAAAAGAACTATCACAAAAACAAAGAACTGAATACCACATGTTCTCATTTATAAGTGAGCTCTGAATATTAGTCACATTAGTATAAGGGAGGAATCCGCAGTCACTGGACACTGCTAGGGAAGGTGGCGAGGAGGGCGAGGGGCACATGACAGCACAAAACTACAAGGGGGAGTGAGGGCCAGTTAGAGGCCCAAACTTCACCTGAATGCAGCCTACTTGTAGTAGATAATCCTCACTTGTACCCTCCATCTCTATAATAATAAAATAAAGTGTGCTGGGCCCATAAAATAAAATAAAAAGAAATCAAAGAAAACCTAATAAATGGAAAGATATCTCTTGTTCATGGGAAGAAAGATTTAATGTCATAATGTCAATACTACCCAAAGCAGCCTATAACACAATCCCTAACAAAAGTCCAATGCCCCCTCCTTTTTTTCCAGAAATTGTAAAGCCAATCCTCAAATTCTATGGAATTTAAAGGGGTCCTAAATAGCCAACATCATCTTGAAGATGAGCAAAGTTGGAGGACTTACACTCCTTATTTTGAATCTCACTGCAAAGCTACAGTAATCAAAACGGTGTGTTACTGTTATAAGACAGATATAGAGGTCAGAGGAATAGAAAGCACAGAGATAAATCTATACCTCTCTGGTCAATTGACTTTTTTGGCAAAGGTGCCAAGTCCATTTAAAGGAAAAGAACTATCTCTTCAACAAATTGTGCTGAGCCAGCTGCTTTTTCACGTGTGAAAGAATACCTTTGGATTCTCTACCTCACACCATATACAAGCATTAACTCAAAATGAACTGGAGACCTAACTGTAAGAACTAAAACCATAAATCTCTTTAAAGAAAACATAGGGATAAACCTTTCTGAACTTGCATTTGGCAACAGACTTGTATACAGCACCAAAAGCATGGGAAACAAAATTTAAAATAGACAAATTGGACTTTATCAAAATTTTAAAAATTTTTGCATCAAAGGACATTATCAAGAAAGTGAAAGACAACCTACAGAATGAGACAAAATGTTTGCAAATCACTTATCTGATAAAGTTTAATACTATTCAGAATATGTAAAGAACACAACAGCAAAAACAAACAACTCAACGTAAAAATGGGCAAAGGACTCAGATATTTCTCCTAAAGATATACAAATGGTCAGTAAGCACTTAAGAAGATGCTCAACATCATTGGTCATTAGAGAAATGCAAATCAAAGCCACAATGAGCTATTGCTTTATATTCACTAGGATAGCAATAATCAATAAAACAGAAAATAACATGGGTGGCAAGGATGTGGAGAAATTGGAAACCTCATACATTGATAATGGGAATATAAAATGGCATAACCACTATGGAAAACAGATTGATAGTCCATCTTTCTACTCCTAGGTATATACTCAAAAGAATTGTGAAATTGGACTCAGATACTTGTATGCCAGTGTTCATTATTCACAACAGCCAAAAGGAGGAAACAACCAAAGTGTCCATCAACAGATGAATGGATAAACAAAAGGTGGTGCACACATGTATTGAAACATTATTCAACCATAAAAAAGAATAAAGTTCTGATACATGCTACAACATGGATGAACCTTGAAAACATTAAGGTAAGTGAAATAAGCCAGGCACAAAAGGACAAATATCACATTATTCCACTTACATGAGGTATCTACAATAAGAAAATTCAGAAAATTCATAGAGACATAAAGTAGAATCGAGATTACCAGGGATGAGAGGAAGGGGAGATAGAGAGTTATTGCTTAATGGTTGCAGAGTTTCTGTGATGGAAACACTTTAGAAATAAATCACGGTGATGGTTGTACAACACTGTGAATGTAATTAATGCCACTGACCTATACATTTAAAAATCACTACAGCAGCACATTGTATATTATATATTTTTAACTACAAGAAAAATATTTCATAAATATATCTATTAACACACAAATTGTGTTCCTCAGTACAGGATCCTTTCCTCCCCACACCCATCTCTCAATTCACGTGCCTGTTCATCAAAGCTGAATATCTGCTGCCTTTTTTTTCTTATTCAGGGTTATCTTTTCTCCTCTCAAGTTGCACTTCTGTCACCAGAGTATTGACCCTCATGTCCTCGCACCTTCCTAACCAGCTTTTCTTGTTCCAGACATCACACACCCATAAGACAAAGCTTCTGCGGTTTTAGTAGGGGCTCTGTTGTACTCAAGGAGCCCTGGTGACTCTTCATGAATGTATAGGTCACCCAGCTTCCTGAGGTTCAGATTCTTGCCCCTCCACCATAGGGCTGACCTCACTTTCTGCCTCACCTAGATTGTCTCTGTGTGAATCTTAACCTTCAATTAAAATTGAATCTTCTTTTGTGTCCCTGCTCCTGTTTCTTGATTCAAGCTGTTTACTCAACTGGAAATTATGATCTCTGTGAGCCTCGCCTATTGACATTAGTGAATCCTCAAGTCTCCATCTGTAAACACATCTCCTCCAAGAAACCTTCCCAGAGTGATCTTCCCTCCCTTAAATTGTATAACTAATCCTCCCATCTCTCTCACTGTGTTATATCTTCGTTGAGAGTTCATTTTTTTTATTTTCCAGAATCTTTTCAATTCTAAGATTCTCTAATAATTTGTGAAATATTGACCTCAGAAAAAATTAGTAAATTTTTATTGCTGGACAGTGAAATGTACCCAGACCCTCTGAATGAACTGTGAATAGTAAAGACAAGCCTGTGACACGTGGAATGCAGTTAAATGGAAAGAGCTCATTAACTGGCTTTAAAGAAATGCTTTATCTAAATGGAAATACTTTGGGTCTCAATAAATTACTGTGATCACTGTTATTTGCATCCATTAAATAAACATTATACAAACACTAACTTTAAAAAATGTTGTGTGGCTATACGAACATAGTCATATACCACCAAAGCCAATTTTAACCGGAAAGTAGTACTTAGAGACACAGAGGAACATTTCATGAGGATAAAAAGGTCAAGGTCAATTCAACAGAAAAACAAAACAATCCTAAATTTGTGTGCACTTAATAATATAGCTTCAGAATATATATATTAAAAGTAAATCGTAAAAAATGTAAGTTTGAACAAAAACAAGTAAAAACAGGAAAAGACAGATCAACAAGCATAGTTCAAGATTTTTAATATATCTTTCTGGGTAACGGATACAATAAGTGGATTTAAGATACAGCAGATTTAAACAAGGCCACCAGCCAACTTGACCAAATTAACATTTATTGAACACTACACTCATCAAATTCAGGATACACATAAGTGCACATCACATGGACACTTAAAAATTCCCAGCAAATATCTGAGGAATAAAATCATAGAGAATATGTACTCTGACCACAGTAAAATTAAACCAGCAATTAGAACAAAAGATAACTAAAGTAAATGTTCCCGCCACCCTTCTTCAGCCACCTAGTCATTCTCCCTATTAATGCCAATCTTAGCATTTATCACAGCTTGAATTTTATTCTTTTACCTTTTGCATGTTTTTTTTTTTCTTTTCCAGTTAGACAGAAAGTCCCATGAAGGAAAGACCTCGTCTACTTGTTTACTGTGGTATTCCCCAGTGTCAAGAACACCATCTGACTCAAGGCAGGCTCTCAATAAATATTTGCTGAGTAAATGGATAGCACTGATGAAGGAGTTAATCTGAAAAAGAACCAGAATATACTGTACCCTGGTACTAGAATTTAAAAAGATAGGGGTCTGCATGTGTACAGATCAGGACATTGTTTTGTTAGTAGCAAGGCAAACCCAGTTTAAACTGACTTAAGCAGAAAAAGGGAATTTTCTGACCCCTTTAACTAAAAAGTCCAGAAGTAGTATTACCTTCAAGAATAGCCAGACCACAGGTTCAAATGATGTCATTGGCTTCCTCTCTCTTTCTGTTTCCAGCTCTTAGAGCTATGATGGCTCCAGTCTCATGTAGAACCTTTCCACATGGCATAAAGATACCCACGAGTAACTCCCAACCCTTATCCACCTACCTTAGTCATTCCAGCAGAAAGTAAGCTTCTCACGCAGAATCATTTCTGATGTGGCTTCCCATTGGACATTCTTTAGTCCTATATCTATTTAAACCCAATCACTCTGGCCAGGGAGATTGACACTACTTATTGGACACTGAAATTCAAAAAAATATGACTACTCACATTTGAACCAGACAAACTGAGTGGGGTAAGGGATTTACCAAGGGAAAATTGAGCTGCTATTATCAGAAGAAAGGGGCATGTGTACCCGGCTGGCAAACCCTACAGAGGCCCTCTCTAGAGCAGATGTAACAAGTTTATGAATGGAAAAACAAGAAGCTGTGAAAGATTTCCCCTAATGGCTTCCATGGGCCACTGTGAAGGAGATGGTGAAGCTTGGATGTGTCTGTGAAGAGCATGAAAGATTAAACGAAATAAAAAGAAGACAGAAAATCGATAAGCTACAGTGGAAACAGAAGGTGTTTTCATGATGGTACCAGTCTTCACAGTTGCTTGAGTTCTTCTAGCTACAAGTCACCTGGGGACTTGAAAAAGTGAAGAGAGTTGTATTGTTCCAGGGTTGGGGGCTTCACTGGTGGGTGATGAGAGAGGCAAGGGTGGCAAGGGAGAGAAGATCATGAGGACAGACAGAGCAGTGACGAAAGAGGAGCTAGTAAGTGGAGAGACCTAGAAATCCCAGGGGGCACAGAGCAGGCATGCAGTGTGGGGGACCAGAAGATGGGACTCTAGAGCGTTTTCAGGTCATGACCAAGCCCGGGGAGTGGAGCTTGAAATGGGGTGCAGGGAATAGTTGTGAGAGTTAAGAAGGCCCAGGAATTCTGAGGCGAGTGTTCGAATGAGTTGTTAAACGGAAATGGGAATCTCTGATCTCTGAGAATGATGGTAAGAGCTGGAGTGAAGAGGCAGATTACTGGTTTCTGAGCCTCAGTCCAGCCTTCGTTTGCACAGTGTTCACTATGGAGGCTACTCGTCAACTGTGCCTGATCAACATCTATCCCACTCTCAAAAAATAATACCTAACTATAAGAAAAGGATTGGCAGTAGTGGGAAACTGCCAGGAGTGGGGCAGGGAAGCACGATTGGCAGGAGTGGGAATCTGCCTGAGGAAGGTGGGGCACACCTCATCAACAAGAGTACCTGCATAATGAACACTTGTATACCTAACCCTGAATTGCACCCCACATCTTTAAAATAAAAAATTAAGTTAAAATAAATAAATAAATAAATGAAAAACAAAATTATTTTAACTTTTAAAAAAAGAAAAATAATACCTACTTTTTTTTCCCTAGAGTACTGCCCTATGTTTAGTCAGGTGGATCATTTGCAATTGATCATTTGAAATTGATCACAAGGTGGGCATGTAACACACCTGGAAAATGATCATTTTTTATTCTCCTGCCACAGTGATTGGATCATTGTGGACACCTGATCCAAACCAGGTCGGTAAGAGCCATTCCTAAAACTTCTGTCTATTGAGAAAGAGGTTTTCTCTTCTTACAAGGATTGTTCATCTACTATAAGTCTGAAAATTCTAGAGGCCTTCTCTGCAATGTCAGAGGCAACCCTGATTGAGAAGGAAGTCTATAAAGAATGAGGTGGAGCTGAAAGAAATGCCTAGTAATATTAATGGTCACCTGAATTCAGCCATTTCTGCAATCCTATCTCTATCCTTAGACTTTTAAAATGTGTAAACTAGACTTTTGCTTTCAGATATGATGAGGTAGATTGTAGCAGATATACACTCCCTCTGAGAACAACTGAAAAAAGCTGGACAAAATCTTTAAAGGTACTGAAACCCTGCTGAAGCAACCAGAACTAGAGGAATAAGATTCAGACAGTAGGCATTATAAAGAGGTGAGCTAGCATTCTGAAGCCACTTATTCCTTGGGGGGAAAGTTTGCTGATTCAAAGTGCAGAAAAAGAGGATGAGAATTTAGATTTTTCCTGGACAGAACTCACTACTGGGAAACAGAGAAACCAACAGAGCTGCCAAATTCTGAAGCTAAACAAAAATACCTCTAAAAGAAGTGTGGTGTTTTCAGCAATATCGCAGTGCTGGGGAGACAAGAATTGGAATTTTAGGCCTGGGGAGGTGGGGAGGGAGTGGCCATGGAGGTCCTAGTGAAAACATTGTTCTCTCAACTGTAAATCCTGGAGGGCTAGGAGTAAACTAGGGTTTAGATAGGGCATTATTACCAAACTGCAACCCAGCCTTGACTCAGGTCAGTTTGTGTAGATTAAGGTGATCAGTCCCCACTCTATCTGCCTAATATAAAAAAAGATGGACAAGCTTTCTCTGGAGGAAGATAACATTAGATGGAGACTATACAGTTTTTTAATACAATGTCTAGTATTTAATAAAAAATTACTAGATATGCCAAGAGATAAGACCATATGACTTAAAACACAAATGGAATAGTAAACAAAAAAAATAAATATATGAGCCAACACGTTTCTCTTTTTGTTAGTGCCATTTTGAGATGGGCTTCTATCACCATGGAAAGATTCCTAACTAATATACTAACAGACCTTCGCTGCCTACATCAGCCACCGCAGTACCCATAGCAGAAATTGTACCACAGTTTTTCTTCATACTTTATCTAGGTTTGAACTAGAACATTTTAGACTACAGTGTCCTAATTTTTCACTAGTTTTTGCGACAAAAGTTGCCACATGTTTACATTCCCTATTATGTTAGTCTATTTGAATCTCTACAACAAGATATCTTAGGCTGGGTGGCTTATAAACTGCAGAAGTTTATGGCTCACAGTTCTGGAGGCTAGGAAGTTCAAGATTAAAGCACTGGCAGACTTGGTGTCTGGTCAGGGCTCTGCTTCATAGATGGTCCCTCTGGCCTCTTTTGTGAGGGCGCTAATCTCATTCACAAGGGCTCTGCCTATATGATCTAGTCCCAAAGGACCTACCTCTTAATACCAGTGCACTGGGGATTAAATTTCAATATATGAATTCTGAGAGACACAAATATTCAGGCCATAGCATCTGTCTTTCAGCGTAAATAGCAATAATAGCTAGCAATTTATATGGAACTTTACAGCTTATGAAATGTTTCACATACATTACCAATAGTCAAAGCTATATGAAATACTTAAGGTAAATATTAGTATCTCTATTCAGGGAGTAAACCCAAAGATGTGTTTACGTCATGTCTAGTGATAAAGAAGCGGAATATTAGCCAACATGCCCAGGCAAGTTAAGTGACTTGCTCAAGGTCATATCTTGAACCCAGGCTTCCTGACTCCGCTGGACAATGAGTCCAGTAGCCCTGGGTTCTGGCCCTAGCTTTAGCATTTCCTGGCTCTGTAATCTTGAGACAATCACTTCACTTCTTTCTGACTCAGCATACTCATCTGCCCTCCATACTCATGTGCCCGCTGCCTTTGACCCTTCCTGACATTCTTCAAAATGTATTAAGTCTATGAGTTTACAACTGTTAGAGTGAGATCCTCTTCATATGAGATCCCCGGATTCCCATTTCAGTGGATTCATGAACACCATAGAATTATGAGTAAATTTCATGTGAATGTGTTCATATGCATTTTGTAAGGGTAAAGCAGAGTCACAAAAGGTTCCATGACCCCCCAGAAGTTCAAGAATCCTGCCTTGGAGTCATGCTAGATGGGCAGCTACATATGACATGCCTCAACATGTTTTCTCTTCTCTGGTAAGGTCTGCATTTGAACATGAACTTTCAATGGCTAAGCCAAGGCAACTATAAGTGTCAGAAGTTTTAAACACAGGGAATCGTTTAAAATGGGGAGTTTTCAACTCCTTCAATAAAAATAATACTCATAATGGTAATGCCTAGAGCATTTACAACTGATATGATCTCAATTTTTTTTATCTTCATTAATCATTCTATCATTAAGAAGGGAGCAGAAGTCATGGTTCCCCCATTGTATGATTACAAAAAGTTAAAAGAATTGTTCAGGTTCAACAACCAGTACCCAGTTCCTTCTTTTTCTCTCTTTAGAGGCAGAGACAGGACTTGAACTTGGGAGTTACTGATTCCTGGCCATGTGGATCCTTTGTTTCTCCCCAGAGTTGAATCAGCAAAGTGAGGAAAAAGTCAGAGTCTCAAGCACATTTCTTCCCTCTGCCCTCACTCAGTAGGCACCCCCACAGAGCACCCCACCCAAGATACCACTTTCAGACCAGAAGGATGACAAAAGTCGCCGAGAGTCACAGCATGGCGTTAACAAATCACATTTTCTTAACAGTACACCATCCCCTCAGTCACATGCGTGTTTGTGGGCGTGCTGGAGATTACTAATCAAGTGCAGCTGGCCTCAAGCTGACGGCCAGGACACACGCGTGCGCGTGCGCACACACACGCGCGAGCGTTCACACACACATACACATGTTTAGAGGATGCCTGCTGCCAATTTCTTGCCTGGCAAACCAGAAACATTTTAGTGGTTTATAAATATGAGCCTGATCCATCTTGGGACACTTCTCAGGTTCAAACCCATCTGTGTCAGGTGCTCCCAGGGCTATGAGTCCTTTTCCATCCACACCCACACTCCACCCACCCAGGCTTTCACATCCCGGGGTATATAGCAAACCCCTCAGCTCCTAGCATCTGAACTGGACAGCTTCACAGGCTTCATCAGTCATGTCTTGATTTGTTCTTTTTCTCTCATGTTATTGAAATGTTATTTTTTCCACTCCTATACCACCACCTCCCACCCCTCCCAAATCAGCCCGGAGGAAAAGATGTTTATTTTGCTTTTCCTTGGCATAATTTAATATCAGACAAGTGCATCCCTGCTGCAGACAGTATATTCTTGGGGCATACATTTGAGATTCTGGTTGATTAGAATTACAAATTTGTCATGCAATCCTGGCCAATTCAGAATCTGGCACCCTGACATCATGTTTATGTCCTTTTGGCCTTGCCAGCGGTTGCTAGGATTGTCGGGGGGCTCTTTTCGGCAATAAGTTAGGATTTCATAAATAGTTGGCAGTGCCTTCAAAGACGCCTGCTCTTTAACATGAGATAATGTATGTTTTCTTTCTACTTACTTGGAGTAGGTCGGATTGGGAGCCACCCAAGTTCACTTTTAAATCATTTCTCCGCATGCCAGACGGGGCTTTTGAAGTTGTCTGCACCAACCCACAGGGAAGCCAGCGCCCTAGCCTCAACCAGCGGCCCCACTGTGTGCCCCGCCGCCCATAACAGGAAGTGTGTCAGAGCTGGGTGGGCACGGGGTGGGTGGGGCAGGCCCACGGGGCTCAGTTCCACCAAGCGGAAAATCATCTGACGTGTCCTCCGTGTGTGTGTCTGGAGCAGAAGCAGGTCAGATGTCGCCCTGGCCTCCAAGTCTCAACGCGCCTCTCTGGTCTGCCCTGCTGGCCTTCAGAGGCAGCACATGGCGTAACAGTAGGCTTTTTCAAAGCGCAGGCCACAGGAAATCACATTTGAAGTGCCTGGCATGGAGGGTATTTTTATACCGTTCACTTTTTCCCTTTTCTTTTCATCTGTTTTCTGCATTTTTTCAGTTTGCTTTTTCTTCTTGATTTATTGTTGTATTATTCTATTTTTAAACCAAGACATACTTTCCCATCAGACTCTTTAATACAACTCATATGAAAATTAGGGATGGGTGGACCTCAGACGGTGCAGGGGCTGGATTCAGTAGGAACTGACTTCCCAAAGCGAAGATGCTTATCTGAATCTTCACCAGCTGCTGTGGTTGAGGAGTGCAGACCAAGAAGGAGGAAGAAACCCCTCTTTTCCTCCCACAGTAACTGATCTGGGGTTTAGTAGCGTGGACCTCTGGCCTCACCGCTTGAACATGAAACGAATGACTTCTGCTCCTCACTGATGGCTAGCACATCATGGTGGCCTGTCCGTCTGTGGAAACACAGGTATTCCAGTAAGGATCATGGAATACCCAAGGCAGGAAGGAAGAAAACCAGTCTAGACCAACCCAGCTTGCCCAACTGAGGATCAATCCCACCGGAGCCAGATTTCCAAGCAGGACTGGGTGGTAGGTTAGGGTCACACACAACCCTATATTTCAAGGAGGCCAACTCAGCTCTGAAACCAGAGAGACTTGGGCTGAAATCTCTGGTGGCCGTATGGCCAAGGGTGACCTGTGGCACAGGATGAGACTCTTTAACTCCCTATGCCTCAGTTATCTGTGAAATCCAAATGAAATAGTTTCTTCCAGAGTTGTAAAAAGTAGAGAAAGTGTTAAACAAATGATGGGTGCTCAGTAAGTGGTAGCTAGTCTATGATTCTAAGATTTGCTCCCGTGTCTCCCCTCAGCCCAAGTTCATCTCCTATTCCCCTACCTTCCACTTAGCACAGTCTCTCTTTTACTTCTTTGTATGTCTCTCCCAGCAATGCCCAAATGGAGCAATTATGAAGGATTGAGAACCATACAACCCCAAAATCAACTATTTGCACCTAAACCCTTGACTCAAGCTCTGCTTTCAGAAAAACACAAACGAAGACAATCTCTGCTCCTATAATGCTTATAGTTTAGTGAATGCAGAGAGACAATAAGCAAACTGATAAAGAACAAAGTTGCCAGGTAATAACAAGTGGTATGCAGAGAGTTAAAATAGGATGATGTGACAGAGGATGATTGAAAGACCACTTCATGCTGGGTGGTCAAGAAAGGTCTCTCTGAAACCACAGAAAGGCATCATCCTTGTGATACGCAGGGAGAGACTCTGCAGCCACGGAACAGCTGGGGCAAGGGCTCTAGGATGAGAATGATCTTGGAGTACTCAAAAAACAAGGTCAAGGTAGTTGGAGCATGTGGATGGGGAAGGAAGTGGTCCAGGATAGAATCAGAAAGGTAGACAGAGGTCAAATCAAGTCAGTTTTTGTAAGTTAGGATAAAGGCTTTATATCTTACTTCTAGTACGATAGGGAGTCATCACAGGGTATTAAGCAAACTAGTGTGACATGACCTGCTCTACATTAATTAATTTCTTTGAATCTCAGTCTGCTCATCTGTAATTATCTGTGACCCTAATGGTGGTGAGGATGGAAGGGGACAACATATGTAAGGCGCTCAGCACAATGCCTGAAATACATCCATTCCATATACATGCTTGCCATCATGATTATTGATATTTTGTGTCCAATGCTCACTCTACAGTGCCCAGAACAAAGCAGGCATTTAAATATTTACTGAGTGGTTTAGAATGGAAAAGATGATAGTCAAAGAATCTTCACATTATAGCAGATTTTAGGGTTCCATGGCCTCAGATCACAGCTCTGCTACATAGAAATGAATTACTTACCCATTTTGGAAGACTCACTTTCTCTGCAAAAGTGTGGATAAATACCTGTCTCAGTAGACTGTTGTAAGAGAATGCATTTAACATATAGGTAGATGTGACTTCTGGGGGTAGGCAGTGATGATGAAAGTATAGTTTTGAATTGCCAAAACCCCATATAAAAACACAGCAACTAGGTAGAAAATCCAAAACCCATGTACATTTAAAACCAAATGAGATAAAAATTCAAACCCACAAACCCCAAAGCACCAATAGCCACATGACCTGCATGTTATTGACACCCATGAGAGAGAAAGTAGGAGGAATCAAGGAGGTATCTGATGACCCTGAGCACAAGAGGATCCCAAAATAGACAAGAGGCATTCACAAGAAAGTGGAGCAGGCCAATGTGAAAACAGCAGCTGAACTGAGGAAGGGTTTTGCTGAATTTCCTAAGGGACGAGTACTAGCAGTAAGACCTGAAGAGATGGGCACGATTCAGTTCCTGAAAATTCTTACAATGGACCCACCGGATCTCCTTTCTAGGACAGGGCCCCACACTGAGGAGAAACTGCTGGAAATAGAATCAAAATTAAGCAGGACAGGGAAAACAGACAAAGAAATATAAAAGTACAGACAAAGTGGGGGAGGAAAATATAGCCAGAAAATTTCAAAAAGCAAGTTGCTATATTTTTCAATTTTACATGAAAATAACAGAAGAGGTACTTGAAGTTATAAAAGTTTCCTACACCAACAATCTTCCCAGAAGTTGAGGAAAATTGAATCAACATAAAAATGATCACCAGTAAAGGCATCAAGAACAAATCCTGTACAATGTTATTGTAAGAAAAAAGAGATTAGTTAAAAAATAATAATCTGCCGGGCTCGGTGGCTCAGCCTGTAATCCTGCGCCTTTGGGAGGCTGAGGTGAGTGGATTGCCTGAGCCCGCGGGTTCGAGACCCGCCTGGGCAAGCAAGACCTCATCTCTACAATAAATCAAAAAATCAGTCGGGCATGGTAGCGCGTGCC
>CAUYQG010189124.1:0-10340 GCA_963574415.1 Tarsius wallacei | reverse complement strand
TTCTTCCCCCCAAAGTGGCAGGTGCCACGCGCGTAACCCCCCCCCCCCCCCCCCCCCCCCCCCGGCCCCGGGAGGCATCACCCACAGGGCAGTCATCCTCGGGCTGATGTGTCTTCTGGAAGGCCCCCGCCTTCCCAACCGTGGTGGAGACGGAAGGATTCAAGATGGCCCCAACACTGTGTCATTCCTAGGGGTCTTGTAATATTTTCAGTCTCAATCGCGTTGATTTCTCCCTGAATGAAAGTTACATGACAAATGGGGAAACGGTTGTTGATCCCGATTAAACTCATCTGGAAAGAGAAGCCCAGCCCCTGAGGGTGTGCCGGTCCGAGTTTCTAACGATCGTGACGCAGCTTTGGTGCTGGAAAAACTCACGGATGGGGAGACCAAAAACTCCCCAATGAATGTTGTTGTTTATCTTCCGGATTATCTCCTTCATTCGTTTGTTCATTCAGTTCTTCTGAATGAATTAGCTGGTGCCTGCCCTAGGCAAGGCCCCTTTCCTGGGGCTGGGAAGAGGGCTGTGAGCAGACTCCTGAGGTCTTCAGGGTTGCTTTTTCTGGCTACTGAGCTGCCTCTGGGCGCCACTAGAAGGAGCGGAGGCAGGGGGAAGGTGTTCCCCCTTGACCAACAGACCTCTCCTCGCGACGCAGTGGAAATCAGGCCGGTGCAGGGGAATTGCTCCTGTTCACGGTCCTTTTCTCTTCCAGTCGTCACTGATCAGTCAACCTGGGAATTTCCTGCAAGCTGTGTGCGACTGCCTCTCCTCCGGCCCACCTCAAGCCGTTACGTCTGTGTGGCTCTGTGTTTGTCTTGGTGGCGATGTCCTGTTTAGATCATTAGGCGAACTGTGGCTTGGGGCTCTTTCCACACGTTTTCATCTTGCTGTCTGGCCAGCCCTCAGCCTTCGGAGCGTTTCCTTTTGTTGCAGTCTTGTTATTGGAATTGTCATTGAATTTTAGTTGCCTCTAAGTCTGTTCATATTTTCTGTAACTTTGTCAAAGTGCCTTGTTTCCCTAGGCGAATTTGGTGACTGCCTCAGAGATGCACATAAATTCTTCGTCGGAAATTTGTATCATCATTTGAAAATGATCATGCAGTATGCTGTGTCCTTTGTGGAAAGTCAGACATAACTCTAGGGGCTTATATATTAGAGGCTGCCGTATTTCATACATTGCTATTTAAAAGTGAATTACTGCTCCTTTGAAACTAGAGTTTCCCAAACACTAGCCTGTCATCTGTCAGTCTGAATGCCAGATTTATGCTGTAATTTTCTATCAGATTCAACTTTCCGTTAAGAGCAGTTGCATGGATTTGTGTACGCGCGGAAGTGCCCAAGGCCGCGTGGTTGTCCTTCCGTGCCAAGTCTTGATAAAATCCTACTTACTCTGTAATGACACAAAGTGAATGTTTTCTACCTGATTCATCGCAGTTATTGCCTGGAAAGCTGCTTTGCCAGTGAAGAGCACTGTGTCTATAAGAAGACGCTAAAAAAGACGTCCCATGGTATCGTAATTTCTGCTTTCAAGACGTCCCATGGTATCGTAATTTCTGCTTTCATTTTTTTCTGTCTCATCTTTCTAACTAGACCATCAACTCCTTGAGGGCGGAGCACATGGTCTAAACATGTCTGCATCTCCTTCTGCTCCAGTCTCCACTCCTAGTAAATAGTACACTGCCCCGCTTAAAAAAAAAAAAAAAAATATATATATATATACACACACATACAAATATATATATATGTTTAAGCTGAATCTTCAATACCAGCTGATGAGCATGCCTGGGTTTACCCCTTCTCGAACGCCAGAGGACCACAGGTTGGAGCCACAGCCCAGCGTTTCCCCACAGACACCTCAAAGCAAGTCCCATGGTTGGGTATTGGTCATCGCTCACACGAGGATGATGCCTCTCTCGGGTCGATGAGGGCTGCACGTGACTCACTGTCACTCGGGGACACTTCGAACGGAATGTGCTTGGGAGAGACCCAGGAACATGGTGGTCCAA
Organism: Tarsius wallacei; assembly: GCA_963574415.1. Taxonomy (NCBI): domain Eukaryota; kingdom Metazoa; phylum Chordata; class Mammalia; order Primates; family Tarsiidae; genus Tarsius; species Tarsius wallacei. Next base: position 8,336 of record CAUYQG010189124.1, on the reverse strand, counting down.
AGCCTCGCAGGAGAGACCAGGCTGGTGGACCTTGTCCTGGGGGCCGAGCCTTTCCCTGGGGGTGGACCCCCGCTCCTCTTCCGTCCCCCACTCCTTTTTCTCTGCTGCACCAACAGGGGAGTTGAGCAGAACCTTCTCCTTCGCCCGTCCAACCCACGCCTTCGCCGAGTCGACCCCACGACGCCCAAGTCCAGCACCTCGCGTGGAAGGGCGGGTTTGTAAGGGCGGAAGGGATGGCAGATCTGAAAGCACTTCGCTTTCAGTAATAAATAATATTATGTTCTCTGGGACAATAGGGCTTTTCAGACACAGTTTATGAAGATTTTTAAAATTACATTTTAAATAGAGTCCTGCATTTTCTCCTGGCTTTATAACTTGTGCAAAATATATCAAAAATACACAAAAGTGAATGAACAACTGTGAAAGCCGCAGATGTGCAGAATTAATCTGTATATTTTTATGCAAAGGACATTTTATGCCAGGACAGACAATAAACACATCCTTTCCCCTCCCCTCTCGTCTATTATTGGAATAGCTTCAGCACCCAGAAATTGTGTGCATTCATAGGTTGGTGCATCTAGTGGTTTATTCATTTGTCTGTTTGAGCCATAGACAATTGTTCTGGGTAGGCCCTGTGGGGGGATTGCCTTTGATTTTGTAAATACTTTGTTTACGTACGTTTTATTTATTTGTGGGAAAGTACACAGCTTTCCGAGAGCCTCTTTAGGGTCAGAAGCCCTAGAAGTGTCCAACACTAGAAGAGAAGGTCAAGTTAGGGTTCAGAAGTCAATTCCCAAATGAAACGGCCCCCCCAGGCACGTGCAGACGCGTGGCATGACAGAGTGGATTTTGCCCAGCGCCTTACGTGGTCCGAGCGCTTTCTAGAGAACTGCCGTTGGTTCAGAAAGTCCAGACTTTGGACCCCAAACCCTTCCTGCCTCTCGTTGACTTTCCGCCGTGTGCTTTTGGGCTTCTCTCCCCGGAGTTCTGACAATACACCTCATTAATCACCTCGTGCAGGCACACACACGCACACGCACGTGCACGCCCACGCACACGGGAAGAAAAGGAGCAGAAAAAGGGACGCCCAGGCAGCTCGCACCAAGCAGGAGCCTGCAGGCCCGTTCCGGGCGGGGGTTCTGAGCCTACGCTTGCGGCACTGGGCCTTGCAGGCAGGGCTGTCTGCACCTCCATGGAGGAGCCGGGCCCCACGAGAGCCCGGGCCCCACCAGGGAGCCGAGGCGGGGGTGGGAGCAGGAGGACGCACCTGCGTTTGGAGTCCACGTCACTTGCACTCGAAGGGAGGAGCGGGGCCGGGCTCCCGGCCACAGCCAAAAACCGGAGTGAGACGAAGACGCCAGATCTGTTCTCCACCGGGCCTGGTGGCGGGGTGCTCCGATGACAGCTGCTTCATGTCGCCGGCGGCCGCCGCCCCGCACGCAGCACTTTGAAAAGGACAAAGAGTTTCCTTCGTGTTTACACTTTTCCTGACTCTATAGGACTGGGTCTGTTGCACACACAGAAGGGAAAGTCATTTTATTTTACACAAATCAGCTACTTAAAGTAAATTGAGATATATAGAATTTACCAATGAAATGAGTGATTTGATGTGAATAAAAGAGGTGGTGTGCTGTAAATCAACACTGACAGCCAAATGGGGAAAATTGACAGAGCGCTGTAATCACTCCCAACATCCACTAAAGTTATTGATCCAGAACCCTCTATAATCCCCTTCACAGAACACAAGCAATTTCATATAATACCTGTAATAACGGCACATTCAACTCAAGTAGCCATCTGAAGCATTGCATCTAATGGCAAAGCCTCTGCTGAGTGAGCGCAACCTCCGGAACACAAAGCGCCCGTGCCTCTCGCCTCTCGTAGGTAACAGCCTCCGATAAGAGCTAGTTTGGAAGATAAACAGTTCCCGACGCCCAGGAAAATGAGCTATTAATTGCCGGCTTGCTAAATATGTTGTAAGAGACAGCAAGCCGTGGGCGCAACACGGGGAGCACGCCACTGGATTTGGGGGTTGATAAACTTCTCAGGTTACCCACACGCCCGCTATCTGATGTTAATTACAACAGGCGGAAGACAGCTGACAGGCATTTAGCTTCTGGGTCATTACATCCTTCCCAGGTGTTTTTCCCATGAACTGTTTCTCCAGTTTTACAAGCTCCTTCTCGCGCTGATGGATTATTCCACAGGCTTATCAAAGCTTTGCCAGCTTCTCATTAATATATAGAGCGAGCAGCCCTGTTCTATATATCATTGTCTTTCTCTTGGGGAGGGCTAATCAGTCAGCCATTATCAACCAGTCAGCAGAAGGCAGGCAATCAGACCTGACAGCAAAGAATCATGGGAGATCAGGGAAGGTTAAATGAGGCTGACAGTCGTGATAATGATGATTATACTATAAATTAAGATATGATGATAAAAGAGAATAAAAGACACAATCTGAAGCAATATTTGGTTTAACATGTCTCTCTTTTTCCTTCCTGGTAAATGGCCATAACATTTATCACACCGAACAAGAATGGACGTTTAACTACCATGATAAAATGGGACAGCATCAGATTGAAAACCCAACAAGTTGTGATTACAATGTCAGGCACTTTTCCACGGGTTGAGAAAAAAACGGGAGATAGAGCATATGTTATAATCATTCATGCATTATTCTGTGGAATGAAAAGAAAATAGATCTATTTTAGAAACGTCTTTCAGCCTTCGAGATGGAAAACCAAAGGAAACGGTTAATATATTCTTCTGCTTCCAAGATCATTTTTATCAATGAAACAATAGGAAGTGAAGTGATCGTTCTTCCCATCATGCCTTCTCCCCGAAAATGTGTGTTTATTAGCAGCTGATTCAGAGCCTGAGAAAGGGAGATCTGGGCGTCTCCTTCCCTGTTGGATTTTGAAACCAAGGCAAGCCGACAGCCACCAAATAGTTCCCGTAGGTGACTTTCCGGAGGATGCATTTACGGGCTGACTGAAAGAAGAGTGAGTCACGGTTTACTCTGCTTCCAAAGATCAAGAAGCAAAACACGGATGTCGCCGGATGGGTCATTACATCGCCCGAACCCGACCGTTTCCTCAGGTGCAGAGACTGTAACCTTGGAATCCTAAAAGAGATTTTGACAGCTCCACGGGGGGAAAAAAAAGGAAAAACCGGGCCTTCTTTTCCTCGACATACTCACATGTTGCATCTCATCGTTTCTGACCCGTAAGCTTTCGACACGCGCGAGCAACTGTCCGTGTGTCCCCAAACAGCATGTGAATTTCACGAGACTCCGCTGATGGCCGCCCGTTACGCATCTCTGCGTGTGGGCAGGTCGACAGATGATAAGTCATACATCCCACTGTTAAATTTGCATCCACTCCACTGGGTTTTGTGCCTTGTTCTCAGTTTTCTAGTCGAATCAGGCGTGGGGGAAGAAGAAGCCCTCGACCCTTGTCCACCTTTCTTGACAGTTTGTCTTCTAGCTGGGGGCAAACCAAAAAAAAAAGACCGTTGAAAAGTGTCCACTCTGCATCCCAGAAGCTGGAAATTAGGAGGACACAAGTTTCGTGCTTTAGCTGTGCGTGGTATTGATGAGAGTATGGGTGAGATCTCAGGCTGGGATCTTTCCCTTTGCAACTTATCTCTGTCCATGGAGCCAGGGTTTGCCAACCTCGGCACCTCTGGCAAGTCTTCCTCAGCTGGGGCAGGAGCTGTCCCATGCCCCGTGGGACGCCTGGCAGCATACCTGGGTTCTCTCTGCCAGATGCTAGCAGCACTCCCCGCCCCCCAGAGTGACAGTCCAAAGGTCTCCAAATACTACCAAGTGTCCCCTGGGAGGCAAAATCATCTCCAGTGGAGAACATCGACGTAAGCCAATCCAGTCAGCGTCTGGCCGAACGGCCATCACCTCTTGCTCTGGGAAGGCTTCCCAAAGATGTGGGCGGTGGCCTTCCCGGCGGTGACTGGTTTGCTAGAAATGAGTCGAGGTGTTTTGCAGCACAGAAAGGGTATGTTTCAGTGCATGCTGCAAACAGACTTATGGCCCACGCACTCTGAAACAGACTATTTAGGGTACGATTGCTACCACTTATCAGGAGAAGGAGAAGCGTGCGCATTTCTTTATCTAGATGTGAGAAGGAGCTACAAGGCTGACTTTATCCACCTGTCAGTCCGCTGGGAAGACCACAGCCCAGCCCTGAAGTCCACCCATCGATAGGACCCCAAAGGGCAGCTCGGGGGACTCACGGAAGGGCCGAGGACTCATCCAAGCCCTTGTAATAAAAGGCGTCCCATGCTCATCTGTGACTGGTGACATACGGCCCAGTACTCACCCAGCGTGTGTATCTGATTTTACACATTTTACACGTAAATCAGCATTCGTGGTCAAAGATCATCGCCGCGCTGCTTTGCTTGGAAGCCCATTATTGCTTTGGGCCTGCAGCTATGGTCTTTATGAGGGTGGGACTGTGTTTGGCCATTTATCCTGTCTGCCATCAGACCCGCGCCAGGTTTTTATTAAACAAGCAGCACGGTCGGGCTTCTTGCTCCACTGACTTCCCTGGGGCTCCCCGGCAGGCCAAGTGCACGTCCAGGGCTCCTCTGGACGTGGGCTATTTTGAGACGGCAACCCTTTCCCAGGACGCAGGGGGAGCCTGGTGGGCAATGGGGACAGAGTTTGGAATGTGAGTTCTGCTCTCTCTGGGGGGCATTTTGGTGGACGTTGGCACACGGTCTCGGTCTGGATAGCAGCTCTCCCTGTGACACGTGTGTCAAGGTCATCTTCGCCCCAATCTACGTGCATGCAGAGGGTAGAGCAGGACTGACAGAGCTCCCAGGATCGAGGGACCCTCCTGGTGAAAGCCTAATAACCCCCTTATTTCTGGTAAAAGGAGTCGCAGATAAGCTCCAGGTGCCTTCGAGACAGCCAGATGCGTGTGGCGTGCCCGGTCCCTGCGTCTGGCACTCAAGACGCCCAGACGGGCTCCGAACGCTCTCTCGGTCTGTTCACGGTCTCATGCTCGGACGTGCAGTTTGTCACCTGGCGCTCGGTTCTAATTTGGGCGCATAAACCGAGGCAGGAAAATATCTCGTTCCCCGGTCCATTTGATTAACTTTGTTTTGTTCACTGGAGCCCTGCACTGTATTAGCCTCTGAATAATCGCAGCTGCACAGGTAGCTGCCGGGGCGTGAATGAGAGGCTTTCCCAAGCGCCCTGCTCCCCGCAGAAATGATTTGTACCTCTGGCTGATCGGCGCTAACAGAAAATGAGGACGAGGGGCATTCAATGCAAAGTAATGTGTTCCGTACAATTACTGGATTAATAATTTTATTCCATTACTGTGTGGGGAGAGAGGGCATCAGACTGAAGATCTGCAATTCTGGTCTCTTTCTAAGCGTCCTGTTAAAAGAGTGAACAAGGGTCAGGAAACTTAATTATGCTATAACTAGATAGAAATTGCCAAGTGATAAAAAGAAACATCCAGACAGATTCGGCAGGAAATTACAGCTTTAATAATATAGCATAATGCCTACTTCTATACAATTATTGGAGAGACCCTGAATGGTTCAGAATCACAGGCTTGGGTTTCCAGTAACTACACACACACACACACACACACACACAAAACCCCCACTAAAAATGACATTTTGCGTCTTGCTGTAAATACTATTTTTTCCCCCAAAAACCACATTATTACTCAGTCATCAAAAACCTCATACTCCTATGAGACCAGATGCCACGGCCACACGGACACTTTGGAATGATGGGAGGGTTGGGTTCTAAGGGGAATAATTTACATTTGCAAAGAGCGTTTCCAGCATCATGCATTACAGAAAATTATCTACTCTATTGAGCCTTTTAGAAAAGAAAAAAAAAGCAAAAAACCCAAAGCTAAGCAACGCAGGGCAATGTATTCAGGTGCCTGTGAGGCTGGAGGGTGTCAGGAGGTGTGCGATCGTGCGGGGACACCCGCCTGCCCCTCTGGGCTGGGGTGGAGACTGAGGAAGTGTTGGCCCTTCCATGTCAGCTGGGGTGGGGGCATGAAAGAGGAGGAGCATTTGTCCTCGTCTGCAGGCGTCCGGCAGCTCAAGAGCTTGTCCGGGACCCCAGAAACAGGGAGAAACTTTCTCAGAATCAAACTCGGAAGAGCCTGGAAGGACGCAGTTACGCTTGGCAAACGTGACGCGGTCTTTTCAGCACCAGAGCCTCCCGCCCGTGGACGCACGCACGTGGCAGGCAGCCCCCCACCCCCCGCCCGGGTGTGTGGTCTTTTTCCTCCCTTACGGGGAGGGAAAAGTCATTTCTCATCTTGCCCAGGAGAGCCCAAGGTTTCATTTCGTATTCTGAGGACGGAGATTAATCAGCCGGCTCCCTTACCCAGAGATGGCCATTCTGCCCAGAAATCTGCATATCTGCATACTGCCGTGCTTCCCCGAGTTTAATTTCCTACAGGAACTGATATTAATCACCCAGTTTAAACAGAGGGGATTTGGGGTCTATACAAATGTGACATTTTTTTTCTCGGAGAACCTGCAGGATATTTTTTCTTTCTTTCTCTTTTTTTCCCCCCGATTTAAAGGGACAATGGCCTTCCTGGCTTAATCCTAAATAGTTGCTGTTGTGTTTATTTGTTTGGATGGTGGATGGTTTGGTTGGTAGTGGTGAACCCCGATGCCACTTCTTAGACTCGCGACGACTGTCACACGGGTTTGGGGATGGGAAGCCCCCTCCCCTCCCGGCCATGGCCTGGTCTGGCTGCGAGGTGCCTCTCTGCCTCCCAGGTGAAAGCAGGCAGAGAGCGACGGCAACAACCACTGCCATCTTCCAAGCAGGCCTGGCTGCTCTCGCCTGACTTATTATGTGCAGGGAAGTTAAATTCATCAGCTGTCGGTGCCTTTGCCAGGATTCCTTGGCACAATTTACTCTGGCTGCCTCCAGCACAATGGGGGCCCAGGCGGAGACAGGAGACGGACCCACAAGAGCTCAGAAAAATGTGCCGGTGTGCCGCGTGGGCCCGTGCCAGCTGGAGGCGGGAGCCCGCATCGGTGACCGCCAGGCCACCGCTGCTATGAAAACGGAAGCGGCAGTCCAGGTTTCTGTGTAGACGCGTGCCCGGGCCTCTCCTGGCCATGGAGGTTAATTTGGGTTGGCCTTTCTTCCGCTGGGCTATCGGTGGTCTTGGGGGTGGCGTGGACCAGAGAACAGGGACAGATTTGAAAGGCGTGTCCCAAAGCCGGGGATCTGGGCAGACCTGCCGGCCCCGCCCACCGTGGCACCCTCGGAGATTCCCCGGAGAGCCTCCACCCAGAGAGAAGTGAGGCCACGGGGTTCCAGGGGTTCCCCTCGCAGAGTCAGAACCTGTTTCCTCAATGTTCCACATCTTTGCCACCGTAATTGGTGACACTCCATGAAGCCCTGCAAACCCAGACCCAGAGGAGGGCCCTGGGGTGGGGGCCAGATGGCAGCGCCATTGATTTCCCGGGAGGTCGCAGGGCGTGCTGCAGAAAGGATCCGAACTCTGGGCTCGGAGCTCACATCGCCGTGGGCCACGCCGCTTCCACCCCAAAGCAAAGCCAGAAGGAAACGGTGCCGGCCTCTCACGCACCCCAAAATACCCCGTTTCTCACGTACAGTGTTTCCTCCTCAAATCTGTTCGAGCCACTCACTTGGAACCTGGAGCTGGTTGCGGGGGCCCCGGTCACACCGGGGGTGTCTTGTGAATGAGGCGCTTGGGCAGGGGACGTTAGAGAAGGCCCTGCCCTCCTGAACACCCGGGCTGCTGTGTTTTCTTTGCCCGTCGTGAATCTCAGGGCGTCACCCCCCGGCAAACAGCGGCCTGGACTGTTCATCTTTCAGTGCTAATAGCGTTTTATTTGAAGTCTTAAAAGTCCCAAGGGGCTTACAAGGACACCATGTCATGACTCCATGTTTTATTGCAAAATGACGAGGTCCCGCTCCACCGTCTGTGCTTTGAAGTCTTAATGCTGCGCGGCTGTCAGGGCCACGTTTTTTCCGATGGAAACTTGAAGCAGGAGACCCTTGAAATGAGGCTCTCTCTTCTGCAAGGAGTAAGGGGCTGCTAATAACGCGTGGAAACACCGGGTGGTCTCACTGGTGAGCGCATCCCACGAGTCGATTTGTCGCCAGCAAGTGTGGAAGAGGGAATGTGTGCCGTTACGCGGTTCTGATTCAGGGCTCGGAGGAGACAGGCAAGGCTGGCCCACCTCTGCGACTGGCTTCGCGGGCCTCGGACGACGGTCTCGGCCTGTCCTGTGCCCCCAAGCACCTCGCTCCGGCAGAGTCTGCCCCGGAGGCCCACACACGCACCCCACGG
>CAUYQG010189123.1:0-10242 GCA_963574415.1 Tarsius wallacei | reverse complement strand
CTCACGCCTCCACTACCCCTTGCAAAAAGGCAAGAGGGGTATTCATGAAAAATTACCTTCCCTTCATTTGAATTCCTCCCTAGGTTTCCCTGTCCCTGGCCTCCTGGGCTCAAGTCATCTTAGTCACAATCCCTAACCAGAATTACAAACCTCCTTAACAAAGGGGAGTAAAGCCAAGGGTGCTCTAATATTCATGTGATTGTTAATTTCTTAAGCATAATATACCACATGTAGAAATTAAGAAATTAAGTAAATGTAATTTTTGCATTAGCACTCTTCCTAAAAATACAAACTATAGCTTCTCAAATTTCTCCAATTAGTTGCCAATCAGAAGAAATAAAATCTTATAAGCAATTATCTACTCGCACATGATCTTTTACTATAATCCCCTGGCAAGGCCAGTGAATTTCCTGATGAACATTAAATTGAGCACCTTCTGATTTTTTACAATTTTCCCAACTACAATGTTTAATCAAGTGATTGCATGATCTAATACCAGGAGGCCAGGGACAGGGAAACCTAGGGAGGAATTCAAATGAAGGGAAAGTAACTTTTTCATGAATTCCCCTCTTGCCTTTTTGCAAGGGGCAGTGGAGGCATGAGTGGAATTTTGCTTTCCATCCTCAGACTGTACAGAACTTTTCGGCTGCACTAATAACAAAAGTAGAAGAAGCAAGGGTCTCAGCTGCCCAAGTTCACTTTGCGACCCGGGGTCTTCAGCCCCCTGGACTTTGTCAGCAGGCAGACCTCCATGGCTGGCTCCCAACAGCTTTCCACCAGAATTCTACAAAATATACAAGGAGGAGGTGATGCCAATCCTATTGAAAGTACTCCAGGCAATCGAGAAAAATGGAACTCTCCTCAAATCATTTTATGAAGCTAACATCACATTGATCCCCACACCAGGTAAAGATCCAACCAAGAAAGAGAACGACAGGCCAATATCCTTGATGAACATAAATGCTAAAATTCTCAACAAGATTCTAGCAAACCAGATCCAACAACACATCTCAAAAATCATCCACCATGACCAAGTGGTCTTCATCTCTGGGATACATGGCTGGTTTAACATCTATAAGACCATAAATGAAATTAAATACATCAACAGATGTAAAGAAAAAAACCACATGATTATATCATTAGATGTGGAAAAAGTTTTTGATAAAATCCAGCACCCCTTCTCGATAAAAACCCTAGACTATCTAGGCATAGATGAAACATACCTCAAAATAGTAACAGCCACCTATGAGAAACCCACAGCAAACATATTACTAAACAGACAGAAATTGGAACCATTTCCCCTGAAAACCAGAACAAGACAAGAATGCCCACTCTCACCCCTCCTGTTCAACATAGTATTGGAAGTCCTAGCTAGAGCAATTAGACAAGAGAAGGAAATCAGGGGTATCCCAACAGGAAAAAAGGAAATTAAATTATCCCTCTTTACAGACTACGTGACTCTATAATCATCAAGAGTGCAGGGAGACAGTCCATGGCCTGGATAAAAATATTTGCCAACTATATATCTGACAAAAGTCTAAATCTAGGATCTACAAGAAACTCAAATGTGCTGAAAAGAAAAAAACAAACAGCCCCATTACAAATTTGGCAAAATATATGAATAGGCACTTCTCAAAAGAAGACATACAAGCAGCCAACAGATACACGAAAAAATGCTTAGCCTCACTAGTCATCAAAGAAATGCAAATTGTAACCACACTGAGATACCACCTAACTCCAGTCAGAATGGCCATCATCAATAACTCAAAAAACAACAGATGCTGGTGAGGATGTGAGGAAAAGGGAACACTTCTACACTGTTGATGGAAGTGTAAACTAGTACAATTTCTGTGGTAAATAATGTGGTAATTCCTAAAAGATCTAAAAATTGACCTTCCATACGGCCCTGCAATCCCCCTACTGGGAATGTAGCCAGAGGAACTCAAATCACTTTATGAAAAAGATACCTGCACACACATGTATTTTGTAGCATTGTTCACAATAGCAAAAACATGGAACCAACTGTGTTGCCCATCAAAAGAGAACTGGATAAAAAAAATGTGGTACATAAACATGATGGAATATTATGTAACCACAAAAAGAACAAAATTATGAACTTCATAGTAACTTGGATGGACATGGAGTCTGTAATACTGAGCGATCTAATGCAGAAACAAAGAACTGAGTATCACATGTTCTTACTCATAAGTGGACCTTGAACAATTATTGTAATACTATAAGAAAAGGATTGTCGTAGTGGGAAATTGCTGGTGGGTGAGGTGGGGGGATTGGCAGTTGTGTCATTCTGCTGTGGGAGGGGGACACATATCATCAACAAGGGTACCTGCATAATGAACATTTGTATACTTAACCCTGAATTGTACCCAACAATAAAATAAAATAAAATAAAATAAAGATTAATAAGAAATACAAAGGCATAAATGATTTTTGCCCTCACTCTCTTTTTAATTACATGAACTTTAGCAGGTTTTAATTGTGACAAGCCAAAAAATATCACTTGTGGCCCTGACAGAGAGAGGGCCAGAGTAACCATTGTGAAAAACACCCAGAGTGATCTACATAGCAAAGGCTTCTCTTCAGTTAAAAATACTTTACTGTAGTTTTATCCCACCCTGAAAAAGGGCATTTCTCTGACTCCAATTCCCTCTAGCCTTCTTGATTTACTTAAGAAGGAGGAAACAGGTCAAAAAACACCTTATAGAATGTTCCTCCTCACACTTTACCATCATATCAACAACACTTCATTATTATAAGAGTACATTAAAACTGAGCTATACAGCCCAGACTCTAAGGAGTGTACTTAAGGAAACCCAAAGACAACAGAGGATATAAAAACTAGAGAAACCAGAAGCACCTGGACTTATGGCTACAGCAAACATTAAACTCGACCCAACTCTTGGCCAGGTCAGCATAAATCCTTACAGTAAAGGCCTATTTACCTGAGTTCCTATTACCTGGCACATCATTTTCAGCTTTCAATGAAAAATTACAAATTATGCTAAAACATAAGAAAACAGTCCAAAAATATGAAATAGGCATCAGGAACAAACTCAGATATAATACAGATATTTGACTGCTCACAGAAAATTTAAAATAACTATGATTATTAATATACTAAGGGCTCTAATGGAAAAAAGTATATAACTTACAAGAACACATAAGTACATATGTAGATAAATGGAAACACTAAGAAAGATCAAAGAAATTGCTGGAAACCAAAAGCACTCTAACAGAAATAAGTGCTTTTAATGTGCTCATCAGTTAACTGGACATGGTTGAAGAAATAATCAATGAGCATAAAGATATGTCAGTGGAATCCATCCTCAAATGCAAAGAGAAAAAAATACCCTACAAAAACTATGAAACAATGTAAAAAGCTGTAGCATAGTCATAATTGAAATACCAAAAGCAGAAGAAAGAGAACAGAATAAATGTTTACTATTTTAAGTAACAATGGCTGAGAATTTTCCGAAATTATTGACAAACATCAAAGCACAGATCCAAAGATATCAGATAATAACAAACAGGATAAATGACACAAACAACAAAACAACAAAAACCCAAAAACAAAAACAAAAACAACCAAAAAAAAAACAACAAAAAAACCCCACCAAAATCTACATCTAGGCATATTACATTTGAATTACAGAAAACCAAAGACAAAGAGAAAATTATGAAAGAAGCCAGGATAAAAACATGAATGAAAACATCTTATCTATAGATAAATAAAGATAAGAATGACAACAGTTAAAAATCATACAAGCAAGAAGACAGTGGAAAAAAATTTAAAGGATTAAAGAAAAAAAATCCTGTCAGTCTAGAATTCTATGTCAAGTAAAATTATCTTTCTAAAGTGAAGTAGAAATAAAGACTTGAAGAAATTCATCACTAGCAATCCTACCCCAGAAGTCATGTTAAAAAAAATTATTTAGGGAAAAGAAAAATGATATAAGTCAGAAACTTAAATCTATCTTTAAAAGGAGGCACATTGGAGAAAGAATAAATGAAGGTTAAATTTTTCATTTCATGTATATGTCTGTCCTTGTACCGGTTCCAGGCTGGTTTGATTATTGTAGCCATATAGTAAAGTTTGAAGTCTGGAAGTGGTATACTTCCTGCTTTGTTCTTTTTGCTGAGGATTGTTTTGGCTATCTGTTCTTTTTTTGTTTCCGTAGGAACTTCTTTGTCATTCCCAGGTCTGAGAAGAATGATGTTGGTAATTTGGTTATTGTGTTGAATCTGTAGATTGCCTTGGGTAGGATGGACATCTTGACAATTTTAATTCTTCCAATTCATGAGCAGGAAGTGTTTTTCTATTTGTTTGTGTCATCTTTGATTTCTTTGAGCAATGTTTTGTAGTTCTCATTGTAGAGGTCTTTCACTTCTCTGGCTATTCTGAAAGCAAAAAAACCAATCTTTTAACCAACTCATCTTCAACAAAGCCAGCAACAACAACCACTGGGGAGAATAGACTTTAATTAACAAACGATGCTGGGAAAACTGGCTGACCATATGCAGAAGAATGAAATAGGACCCCTATCTATTGTCATATACAAAAATCAACTCTAAACAGATCAAAGACCTACAAAAATCAACTCTAAACAGATCAAAGACCTAGATATAAAATTTCAAACTATAAGAATCATAGAAGAAAACATTAGAACTACACTTATGCCCTTAGGAGTAGGCAACCAATTCATGATTAAATTCCCAAAAGTGAATGGAATAAAATATATGATAGATAAGTGGGACCTCATCAAACTGAAAAGTTTCTGCACAGCAAAAGAAACCATGAATAGAGCAGGAAGACAACCCACAATATGGGAAAAAATATTTCCTAACTATGTATCTGATAAGAGCCTAATATCCAGGATCTACAAGAAACTCAAATGAGCTAAAAGGAAAAAAGCAAATAACCCTATTAAAAAATGAGCAAAAGACACAAATAGACACTTCTCTAAAGAAGACATATGGAAAGCCAACAAACACATGAAATAATGCTCAGCCTCACTAATTATTAAAGAAATGTAAATTAAAACAACATTGAGATGCCACTTAACTCCAGTAAGGATGGCCATCATTAATAAATCAAAAAACAACAGATGCTGGTGAGGGTGTGGAGAAAAAGGAAAGCTTCTGTACTGTTGGTGAGAGTGCATATTTCCAGCTTCTATGGAAAGCAGTGTGACGATTTTTAAAAGAACTAGAAATTGACCTTCCATATGACCCAGCAATCCCCCTTATGGAATACACCCAGAGACACTTAAATTGTTCTACAAAAATGATACCTGCACATGCTTGTTTATTGCCACACTATTCACAATAGTAAAAACATGAAACCAACCTTGCTGCCCACCAAAAGTGAATTTCATAAAGAAAATGTAGTACATGTACACAATGGAGTATTACACAGCCATAAAGGACAAAGTTATGGACTTTTCAGTAAATTGGATGGATTTAGAGTCCATCGCACTTAGTGATGTATCACAGAAACAACTGAGTACCACATGTTCTCACTCATAAGTGGGTCCTGAACATTTACCACAATGCTACAAGGGAGGGATCAATAGTTGGGGACACTGTTAGGGGAGGGAAGGAGCAGGGGAGGGCTATCAAGTCATCACAAAGGGTACCTGGTCCTAAACCAGTTGGAGGCCCAAACTTCACCTTCATGTAGACTACTCATGTGCCTAATCCTGACTTGTACCCCACATTGCAATAAAAAGAGAAAGAATGTTCTTATTCTTAGTCAATCTAAAACATAACAATTATTTAAGTTAATAATACTGTAGTAATAATGTATTGGGTGATTATCTATATGAATAAGTGAAATATCACAAAGAATGGAGGAGAGAAATTAGGAATGTTCTATAATATATTACCTGCACTGCAAGCGAAGTGGTAGAGTATTATTTAAAGGCATACTTAGTTTAGTTAAAAATATATATTATAAATTCTAGACAACTACTAAAATATATATTTTTAAAGATAATAATGCTAAGAGAGGAGAAGTAATGAGATTATTCAACATTCTTATTAAAAACAGAAATGACAGAAAAGGAGTGAAAAAATCAAATGCAATATAAAGAAAATAGTTACAAACATGATATATATTAATCCAATCATGTCAATAATCACTTTAAATATGACTGATGTAAATATAGAAATATAAAGAGATATTAAGAGTAGAACTAAAAAATAAGACAATTACATGCTATCTGCAAGAAAGTCTCTTTAATATAAAGATCGGTTAAAAGTGAAAGGATAGAGATAACATCAGTCAAAAGAAAACTGGAGTAGATATGTTAATTTCAGACAAAGAAGAAAAAGAAAACATTAGGAGTAAAGAGAAGTAGTGCATAATGATAAAGGTCAATTCTCCAGGAAAACATAAGATCCTGCTTGTGTTTGCATAGAGTATCAAAATAAGTGAAGCAAAGATCTACAGAACTGAAAGGAGAAAAGACAAATCCACTTGTATATCTGGAGATATCAATACCTCTCTTTCAGTCTTTGATAGATCAAGCAGGAAGAAAATCAGTTAGACTATACCAGGGGTGTCAAAAAATGTATACAGATTTTAAGAGATGTTATCTATGTATTGCTTTTAGTTCGTCATGAACACTCTTGTAATTGCAGAAGTCAAACATGACTTGTATTCATCTTTTGCTATCAGTATATATTGAATGTTACAATTTTAGTACAGTTTGTTCCTCCTTAAAATCCACATGCATTCTTTTGGCATTCTCTGTAGTTGTCCTGAATAACACTATCAATCAATTTAATCTTATATTTACATAATACTTTATCCTACAACAGAATACACATTCTCTTTAAATTCACACACAACATTTAACAAGATAGACATATTCTGGGTCATAAAACACACCTTAATAAATTTTTAAAATGCCAATTATACAAAATATGTTCTGAGAACACAATTGAATTAAACTGGAATCAATAACAAAAATATCTGGGAAACTCCCATTTACTTGGATATTAAACAACATACTTCTAAATAACACATAGGTTAAAAAAGAAGTCTCAAGAAAAAATTAACAAATAGTTTGAAGTAAATTAAAATGAAATTAAAACTTAAAAATTTGTAAAATATAGTGAAAGCAGTGCTTAGATGTTCATATCATTAAATACATACATATGTATATATTAGAAAAGAAAGAAGATCCAAAATCAATAATCTAATCTTCCATTTAGGAAACAGACAAGCAGACAAAAAAGAGCAAAGAAACATAAAGCAAGCAAAAATAGAAAAAAAGAAGGAAATAAAAATTAGAGCAGAAATCAATTATATTGATATAATTGGAAAAAATATAGAAAAATTGACTAAACAAATGCTGGTTTTGTGCAAAGATCAATAAAAATGATAGACCCTTAATCATGCTAACCAAGAAAATAAAAGACACAAATTTTCAATGGCAGAAATAAAAAAGGGTTTATCACTACTAATGCCATGGACTCTAAAAGGATAATAAAATAATACTATGAACAACTCTCTAACCACAAATTAGATAATCTAGATAAAACAAACCAATTGTTTGAAAGACACAAATTTCCAAAATTCACACAAAAAGATATAATCTTATGTTTATATCTCATAAGCTTATATTATAGGCTTATAGCTATTAATTTAATTGAATGAATATTTAATAATCTCCTTAAAAGAAAGCACAGGCTCCAAATAGTTTCAGGAATCTTATCACACATTTAAGGGAGAAATCAAACAATTATCCACAATCTTTTTTGGAAAATAGAAGTAAAAGAACCACTTTCTAACTTACTGTATAAGTCCAACTATATCCTAATACCAAAACCAAATAAAGACATCATAAAAAAGGAAACCAACAGAACAATACCACTGGTAAATATAGAAGCAAAAATCTTTAATAAAATATTAGCAAGTCAAATCCAACATGTATAAATAGAATTACATACCACAATCAAGTGGGATTTATTCCAGGTATGCAAGGCTGATTCAACGTTCAAAAATAAATCAGATTAGTCCATACTAACATATTTAAGAAGAAAAATCATCTGAACGTATCAATTGATACAGAAAAAACATTTGACAAAATTCAACACCAATTCATCAATTCATGGTAACAATTTTAGGCAAAGTAGAAATAGAGCTTTTTCTATTTGATGAAGAACAAGTACAAAAACTCTACAAATAACATCACACCTGATGGTAAGTAAATGGATGCTTTCCTTTTAAGAACAACAACAAAAAAAGCAATATTGCTAAGATATCATTCTTCACAACTTGACCTAGAGTTTAACACAATCACATACCACAAATTTATTCCTTATTTCTAGAGTTCTTCCAGATCATTCTCATTCAGTTTTGTGTCTAATAGATTTCATTCAAGGTGAAGAGGTGAGTGAGTTTTCATCAGAATAATGTGAAGGGTTAATGATTTAACATTAGACAACATGTTCCTAAAAGTTCTTTAGTCATCCCACAACCAGAGTGTACTCATAGCCTTCTTTTTTTCCAGACACCAACCTTATTTCCTTTCTTCTCTAAACTCCTTTAATTTTTGGTTTACCTACAACCTTCTAAAATCCTTTCAATTTCTTTATTTTTTAAAGCAATGTTTTGATTTTTATTTTAAAGATGTGGGGCACAATTCAGGGTTAAGTAGTGTTCATCTTTGTTTGACTTCTTCTTTTGGTGCATGTCTTCAAAGCCTTTTCTCCCCCCATCAAAGAAACTTCTCATGGTGGTGTCATCTATTTTAAAATATAGTATGTTTTTTCAAGGAATAAAAGTAGTTTCAATGACTCAAATAGAAATTAAAGAGTTTACTCAGCTTATGTGAATCTGGGGACACCTGAAGACCAGGTAAGACTCTGAATCAAAACACAGGTGGAATTTTATAATATGCAGAGAAAAGGGGGATGACGTCCTTGCAATCTGGCTTAGACTGCAACTATTAATATCTTCATCTCTAATTACTACAAAATTTGTAATTAGACTGGTTGAAGATTATCCTAGTTTTTGTGCTTCTTGACTGAATGATCCAATCAATTCTATGCTGGCAATTTTTAGAAAAATTAATGGAAGAATTATTTTTGAGAACTCCCTTGTCAAGTTTCAAGGGATAAGTGGGAGAGAAAAGGAGGGGTAGGGGAAAAGGAATCAAGTGTTAAAGCAGGAAACTGAAGACTCTCTATTATGTCAGTTTTAATCAATTTATAGCTTCGTCCTTTTACATTAACTGAGTGGAAAGAACTGGATTTCCAAACATCTCAGAATTCTACTTTTTGCCTTTCCTTTCTTTTCATCCTTCTCTGAGCTGTGTGAACTTATGTAAGTTGTTTCTTCTTTTTGTACCTCAACTCTCTAAGTTGGAAAATGTGGAGGTAATTCCTATCTCTCAGAATTATGAAGATAATTTATGAGATGATATTTAACATTATTTCAATAAATATGGCAAGAAAATACATTTTTCTGTGGACCTTCTTCTGTTCATTATCATGGACCTTTGAAGTCCAAGGTAAATATAGAAAATAAAGAAACATCTAAACCACAAATTCTAGAAATAGATAACCTCATAAACTCTACAGTACATCACTGAGGAGTTCATTAGAATTTCCAAACTTATTGCAAAATCTTTCTGTGTTGCCTTCAAATCCAGCCCTAACCTTGTTTCCATTTGTTAGGGTATGGACAAGGTGAGGGTGGAGAGGATGGAGAGGAGAGGTACAGGGAGAGAGGGGAGCAGCACCTCAGGAGCTGGCAAACAGGAGATGCTGCACTGGGAACCCAGAGATCTGAATAAATGCAAAGAATTGTGACACACAAAAAGGTTTAAAAAGAAAAGTTTATTTAAAAGTAAATTAAAGAGAGAAAGAGAAGGAAGAAAGAAAATTCACCTCCTCAAGGTGGGGGCGTGGGACCAAAGCCAGGAAGCATGGCAACAGCCATGGCTCAAAGAGCACATGGCCACACCAGAGTCTAGCAAGGCAATTGCCGCTGGTTGCTTGTGGTTAAGTCCTTTTAACCATTCCCTTGATTGTGGAAGATCATTAGGTGATTGGGTGGTGGTCTGCTTCCACGTCATCACAAAGGGGCAGACAAGCACAGGTACTGATGATGTCAGGTGATGGAGGGCAGTCAGATGGGTGGGTTAGTCACATGATTGCTGGCATGATGTGGCTTATCTTTGTCACAGAGGGCTGATTAGGTTAAGGAGGGGG